>SJYX01020469.1:433724-449468 GCA_006410675.1 Oreotragus oreotragus
GAATGAAAACTGACCTTTTCCAGTCCTGTGGCCACACTGAGTTTTCCAAATTTGCTGGCATATTGAGTGCAGCACTTTCACAGCATCATCTTTTAGGATTTGAAATAGCTCAACTGGAATTCCATCACCTCCACTAGCTTTGTTCATACTGATGCTTCCTAAGGTCCCCTTGACTTCACATTCCAGGATGTCTAGCTCTAGCTGAGTGATCACACCATTGTGATTACCTAGGTCATGAAGATCTTTTTTGTACAGTTCTGTGTATTCTTACCACCTCTTCTTAATATCTTCTGCTTCTGTTAGGTCCATACCATTCCTGTCTTTTATTGTGCCCATTTTTGCATGAAAAGTTCCCTTGGTATCTGTAATTTTCTTGAAGAGATCTCTAGTCTTTCCCATTCTATTGTTTTCCTCTATTTTTTTTCACTGATCGCTGAGAAAGGCTTTCTTATCTCTCCTTGCTATTCTTTGGAACTCTTCATTCAAATGAGTTTATCTTTCCTTTTCTCCTTTGCCTTTTACTTCTCTTCTTTTCATAGCCATTTGTAAGGCCTCCTCTGACCACCACTTTGCCTTTTTGCATTTCTTTTTCTTGGGGATGGTCTTGATCACTGCCTCCTATACAATGTCATGAACCTCCATCCATAGTTCTTCAGGCACTCTGTCTATCATATCTAATCCCTTGAATCTATTTGTCACTTCCACTGCATAATCGTAAGCGATTTGATTTAGATCTTACTTGAATGGTCTAGTGGTTTTCCCTACTTTCTTTTCAGTTTAAGAAGAGAGGAAAAGAGAATGCAGAGGAAAAAATAGTGATGAAAGTGTATTTTTCGGAGTTTAAGAAAGATGCAAGACTTTAAATTGAAAATATTAGCCAAGATGAACAAAATAGAACCAAAACTTAGACTTGTCATGGTGAAATTTTAGAACACTAGGGATAAAGATAAAGTCCTAAAAGCTTCCAAAGGGACAAACAGGTTAAGCTCAAAGGAATGAGAATCAGTGTAGCACCAGATTCCTCATTGGCAACACTGCTGGAAGACATAACAGTGTCTTCTACGATCCGAGAAAAAAATAAGACAAACTAGCTTTCGAGTGAGAGTATAGAATATTTTTTCATACCCAAAGATTCAGAAGTTTTACCCCTTGCCCCCCAGATCATTATTGAGGTAAACATTTGGGTATGTACTCTAGCAAAATGAACAATAATCCAAGAAAAAGGAAAATGTAGGATTTCATAACTAAAGTGAGGGGGAGACTGGGTAGGCTTGGGGTACAGTGTATTCTGGACTACTACTAATTATCTTGTATCCTGGACCTCCAACACCACACCAAATAGGACCCATTCCAATTCTAGATGGTACTTCAGATTTTCATCACCAACAGGCTTCTCTTAAGGAAATATAATCATAAATTTTGTTGGCTATAAATACCCAATAAATAGTAACTTCCAAAAATTGGGGTTGGGGAGATATAATAGAAAAGTTCTAGATAGAGGTGGACTTAACTTCAAGAAAATAAGGCTTAAGTTTTAGGACCTTCAGTGACAAGGCTCCTAAAGGCTCAGTCAGGCTCCTTAGAGTGAGGGAAGGATGTTAGCAGCCCCAGCCCAGTGCAGAAATGCTGCCTTACCTAGAGTCACCTGCCTAGGCTATCTAATTCTCTTTCACCTCTTTATTTCTCTTTCTTCCCGTTACAAAGGCTATTTTAGATATTAGAAGAGAGCAGCCAGATTTCAGAACAAGGGAAAAAATTATTTCCCTGGAAAGATCTCAGTATACTCCACAAGAAGGTAATTCCTGTTGTTCTGTTTCACTAGTGTTGAAATCAACACCCAGATATTATATAACCCCCTCAAGTCACAAATCAGCAAATAATAGCCACAGCAGCATACTAATAGAATCCCCAAGTCTTGTCTTACACTCCTGTGTCTAAGCTCACTGGTATATCTCTTGGGCAGTTTTGCAGGTCTGTGCTGGGTGATCATGCAGAAACTCCTGAGGATAGTGCCACTGACCTTGCAAAACTTGCCGCATTCCTTTAGTAATTGATACATCCTCAGGCCTTATCAGCTTGTGACCTCATAACAAGGTCACACAGCTTAATATCCAGACTGCAGACGTGAGCCCCTGAAGTTAGGAAGTGTGGTGTTCTGCTGGATCCACACGTTCCTCCCTACTTCCCCCCAAATCCAAGGAGTATTTAGGAGTTACTTTTCATCTCCATCAGTCCCTCAATTGCATGAGTTTCCTCCAAGGCCCTGGGAGAAGCCCTGGCAGTGTTTTCAAAATGGGTGTATGTTTTTATAAAATCTGTAAATATTTTTAGAGCAGCCAGTTGACCTCTGTCTTTTTCTACTGTTTCCACTCCTTTGCATTCTCCTGTTTATGGTGGTACTGGAGCAGCTATGGGCCTTTTGATAGGATCTGGCTAAGAGGATGCTAAGTACTGTATTATACATATAGGTTCTTCAAAAACATTTTTTAAAAAGAAAGATAAGTTGGAAATATGCTATTTTTAGCAGATTTCAGTTCAGTTCAGTCACTCAGTCGTGTCCAACTCTTTGTGACCCCATGAATTGCAGCATGCCAGGCCTCCCTGTCCATCACCAAATCCCGGAGTTCACCCAAACTCATGTCCATCGAGTTGATGATGCCATCCAGACATCTCATCCTTTGTCGTCCCCTTCTCCTCCTGCCCCCAATCCCTCCCAGTGTCAGGGTCTTTTCCAATGAGTCAACTCTTCGCATGAGGTGGCCAAATTATTGAAATTTTAAAGTATTAAAGTTTTCAGCTTTAGCATCATTCCTTCCAAAGAACACCCAGGACTGATCTCCTTTAGAATGGACTGGTTGGATCTCCTTGCAGTCCAAGGGACTCTCAAGAGTCTTCTCCAACACCACACCTCAAAAGCATCAAGTCTTCGGCAGTCAGCTTCCTTCACAGTCCAATTTTCACATCCATACATGACCACTGGAAAAACCATAGCCTTGACTAGACAGACCTTTGTTGGCAAAGTAATGTCTCTGCTTTTCAATATGCTATCTAGGTTGGTCATAACTTTCCTTCCAAGGAGTAAGCATCTTTTAATTTCATGGCTGCAGTCACCATCTGCAGTGATTTTGGAGCCCCCAAAAATAAAGTCTGACACTGTTTCCACTGTTTCCCCATCTATTTCCCATGAAGTAATGGGACTAGATGCCATGATCTTCATTTTCTGAATGTTGAGCTTTAAGCCAACTTTTTCACTCTCCTCTTTCACTTTCATCAAGAGGCTTTTTAGTTCCTATTCACTTTCTGCCATAAGGATGATGTCTGTCTCTTATACACATCTNCTGTTTCCACTGTTTCCCCATCTATTTCCTATGAAGTGATGGGACCAGATGCCATGTTCTTCGTTTTCTGAATGTTGAGCTTTAAGCCAACTTTTTCAGTCTCCAGTTTCACTTTCATCAAGAGGCTTTTTAGTTCCTCTTCACTTTCTGCCATAAGGGTAGTGTCATCTGCATATCTGAGGTTATTGATATTTCTCCTGTAAAACCTAAATGAAAGGGATTAGAATGATCCAAGCCAACACTGTTTACAAAATCAGGTGTGGCGGCCTAGATTTTGCCCTGAGGTATCATTTGCTGATCCCTGCTCTCATACACACCACCTCCACTTTGTCACACCACTGTCCACTTCTGTTCCCTTGACTCTGCTGAAACCATTCCTGTCAAGGTCATCAGTGACTTCCCTGGTGTTCATTTTGGTGGCAGTCTTCTGTCCTAATCTTACATGAATTTTCTCATATGGACACACAAAAGACCCAAATAGCCAAAGCAATCTTGAGAAAGAAAGATGAAGTTGAAGGAATCAGGCTCTGTGACTTCAGACTATACTACAAAGCAACAGCAATCAAAACAGTATGGCACTGGCACAAAAACAGATCATTTATTACTTTTTCACATTTTAATTTTGTTAGAACTTGATTTTGGTTTGTCATCATCTTAGGAACTCTAATGTTGGTCAGTATGGCAGTCAGCAGTGCTCAGCNAAGCAACAGCAATCAAAACAGTATGGCACTGGCACAAAAACAGATCATTTATTACTTTTTCACATTTTAATTTTGTTAGAACTTGATTTTGGTTTGTCATCATCTTAGGAACTCTAATGTTGGTCAGTATGGCAGTCAGCAGTGCTCAGCAGAATCTTGTATCCTGGTTATGAGGAAGTAAATATTAGAAATAAAGAAGCGAATTCCTAGGAGGGATGGGGAGGTGCAGTAGATGGGCACAGATTCACTGGGGCCGTGGCTGAGGATAGGAAGTGTCCAACAGTGAGCAGGTCTAGAGGTAGTGAGTGAGAGGGAAGAATAATAGTATGTATGTATGTATGTATATATGTATCTATCTGTAGGTGCAAACATACATTTGCCCAGGCTGGTCATAAGCCTGGAAATAGACCTAGTTAGTATCTGTGCAGTTTTTTACACCTATTATGTCATTGAATCCTCCCAACAACACTGGAAGTAGGTTGCATTGTCACCACTTTGCAGATGAGGAAACCGATCCCCAGAGAGATTGTCCAGCTGGTATATGACTGCACAGGGAGGCCTCAGACACCTGCCTTCTGGCTGGAACGTGGCAGGATCTGTCACTGCTCCACAGCTGTTTTGGGGGTGCTGAATCTGGGAGTGAAGAAGGCAGGATGGTAAGAAGCAGAGAGGACACAGTTGCTGAATGAGGCGTCCTTTCAGGAGGGAATGGGGTTGAGGGGCTGCTCAGGGAGACCCAGTTCCATTCCATCACCCATTTGGACTGGTTACTCCTCTTCAGGTAACATTTCCCAAATTACAGATACCAGTGCCAGTTGTTCTGAGACCAAACCATCTGATGATTAAAATACCTTAGTCCAGAGGCAGACATGACCAGCATAAAAGCTTCTTTGCTCCCCAGGCTTGGTAGATACAAGTTCAGTGATCCAGCAGAGCAGATGCACACTCTGCCTGCCCCGGGAGGTGTTATGAACAGCTGTTTGTTCAAATAGCATCACCTCAGTCTTGGCAACAAACGGGCAAAGGAAGTTGAGACAGTCTCACGCAGCAGTTCGGCATTCCTCGTCCCCAGCCGGACACCCCTGCCGATCCCAGAGGTGGAAGAAGGTCAGAAGAGACCTCTATCAGGGCTGAGCCACACTAGGTGAGATACTCCAGATGGAGGAAGTAGTCCCAGCAACAGAACAAGCAGCCTCCCGGAAGCCAGGGAAGGACAGGGAGACAGAGTCCCTCCTTCCAGCCAGGGAGGAATTACCTGCCCAGGAAGCTGCCTTAAGTTTGCTTTTTGAGGATGTTTTTCAGCAAAAAGGAAAATGTGTTAGTCTGTAGTCCAGAGGCAGCTCTACCTCTGGCTTCTGCTGAAGGCGGAGGTTCAGATCTGTCAGGGCTTTTGTCTTCCTGCCTACCTCACAGCTTTGCTGTCCTCTTTGCTCTGTCAGGGTGTTCTCCGGGAGGCTGGCTGGCTGTCCCATGCAGGCACAGATGGCCACACACAGACTTATTACACTTCTAAAGGGCTCAGGGGGCCCCGTTAAGACAGGCCACGCTTAAATCCAAAATAAATGAACTGCGTTCGATGAAATAAAGCTTGAGTTCTTCAGGCCACCGCCTCCCTCACCAGTATGTGTGTTCTGCTGGTGTGCAACTGAGCACTTTCTCTACTTCGCAGATGTTCCTTCCCAGACTCGCACAATTGCAGCTGTGGGTTGTAATGCTTTTCATGGGCGTCATCTTCGTCGGGTTTTATTTCAGTGGATACATTTGGCTCACCATTAGCTTTCTGTGTCCCTTTGTAACTTCTTTGATTTCTAAGTGGGGTACCTAGAAATGTCTTTAAGGTTGGCCACAGTTCTGGAGTCCCCATGCACAGCTGTGTTTTTTTTTTTTTTTTTTTTTTTGAAGGCTCCATCTTCTGGAACTTCCAAAATCTGGAGCATCTCCTACCCTCAACTTAGAGCCACCTCTGTGTGTCTGCAGGCTTTTGAAGGTTACCGCATATGTGTGCACACGCACACACGCAGATGTGCATTCCTGTTTATTTGTTGTCATCAGTATGTGTAGTGTTCACTGAGATAGAGGGAAATAGTTTAGTTTTTAAATGAAAACTTTATGATTCAACTTGGCAAGAACCCTGAATGTTTATCTGCCTGTATCCAAATGCTGGACTCCCTTTGTCTCTGCTGCCCAGGACTCAGGTGAGATCGTCCACACAAGTGCAACGAAGCAAGAGAGCTTTAGGCATTTTCCTCTGAGGCTGCACTTGATCATAGTGTAGGGACAAGGCTGCTTTGTGTTTCATTTATTCTTCTCATTCTAGGCACTTGAAGAGGCCCAGAAAGCGATACAGCAGCTTTTTGGAAAAATCAAAGATATCAAAGACAAAGCAGAAAAATCAGAGCAAATGGTGAGTTGAGGTTTCCTCCTGACATTTTTGTACCAGCAGAGGAGGTTGACTTGTCATCCAGTCGTGTACTGGTTAATAGACTTGTTCTTCCCGCTTGCCACCAACCACACCCAAGTCTCCAACTCCAGCCCTGGGAGGACATACCACACCCCTTCAGGAGGAGCCACGAGGCACGCAGTGACTCACCCTCCCTGCTGCCCAGCATCTGCAGCCCTCTCTTTAAGTAAGGAAAGTTCTTTTCTTTTCCTTCCCCAAAATAGCTTCCTAGTCATTTTGGATTTCTCTCTCTAACATTTGTTTGCGTCACCCATTACTCAGTTCAGATGAACGAAATGTGATACCACTTGAAAACTGGACCTGGATCTGGGGGGCTGGGCTGCATCCCACTGGTGAGACGCCCTGAGGGGTTTAAGGTCTCCCTCTACCAGTGGTGCCCTCCAGGGATGTGTTCACCTGCCGACCGAGGGGCCCACCAGTTTTTTCCACTCTAAACAGGAAGAATGAAAAGTGAAAGTGAAGTTGCTCAGTCGTGTCAGACTCTTTGCGACCCCATGGACTGTAGCCTTCAGGCTCCTTTGTCTATGGGATTTTCCAGGCAATAGTACTTGGAATGGGTTGCCATTTCCTTCTCCAGGGGATCTTCCCAAACCAGGGATTGAACCCAGGTCTCCCACACTGTAGACAGACGCTTTACTGTCTGAGCCACCAGGGAATTTGTCAGAGGAGCACAGAGATAGTACTGGGCTGTGTTAGTTGCTTAATGAATGAAAGCCCTTATTACCGTCATCTTCTCCCTCCTAATCATTTTGGTCACATGGACTTCTGCTGCTGCTGCTGCTGCTGCTAAGTCTCTTCAGTCGCGTCCGACTCTGCGACGCCATAGACGGCAGCCCACCAGGCTCCCCCGTCCCTGGGATTCTCCAGGCAAGAACACTGGAGTGGGTTGCCATTTCCTTCTCCAATGCATGAAAGTGAAAAGTGAAAGTGAAAGTTCAGTCGTGTCCGACTCTTAGCGACCCCATGGACTGCAGCCTTCCAGGCTCCTCCATCCATGGGATTTTCCAGGCAAGAGTACTGGAGTGGGGTGCCACTGCCTTCTCCAACACAGACTCCTAAACCCTCACAAACTTCTCTCCCTGCGTCTTATAATCTACTCGGGAACAGACCCGAGGTCACGCTCCCAAGGATCCTGCACTTCTCATCAGTGCCCATTCGGCAGGGTTGGGCAGGATGTGGAACATGGGCGGGGCAGGCCTGGCTTCAGTGGTGGACATAGGGGGGTCAGTTTGATATCATTAGTGAGCAGCACAGCCTCTGACATCAGGCCACCTGCCTTCAGATCCACCCTCTCTCCTGACTCCCTGTAGGCCTCACACAAGTTATTGATATTTACCCTCTCGGTACCTCTGTTTCCTCACTGTGAAGTGGAGGTGATAGTCATGCATACGTCATGTGATTGTGGGGATTCATTGAGCTCTTAGGATCTTGCTCTGCTGGGAGCAGCGAGTGCCTGAGGAGGAGTGGAATGGGACGGATTCTTGAGATGAGGCAAAGGAAGAGTGTTCAGGATTTAATGACTGATTAGTGACACAGGAGTGAGAAGCGTCACAGATGATGCTGACTTTTAACATAGTAGTTAAAGACCCCTGACACTTGCAGTGGAGCTAAGGAACCCAGGAAGAGAGGCAGGGATTTTTTTTTTGGTGGGAAGGAAAATGATGATTTATTTCATTGTTGGAAGGGAGTGATCCAATTATAGAGCCGCACTCCTATATGCTTTCTATTCTTGATTTTCTTTTCCCCAAAACTTACTTATTTAGTAAACACATGATAGGTTTTTTACCCCCCAGGGCCCGCAATAGAAATAGAGACATTTTGGTAGCCTGCGGGTCATATAGAGAGAAAACTTGATGGGGCAAGTCCCTGGAAAGAGACCTTTTCCTGCTAAGATCCAGTCAGCCTTGCAGGATTGTGAGTGTGGAACTGAGCTATTCAGGTCATGAACCTTTACTTTATAGTTTCACCAAGCTTGATCAAAGTAAAAAATCAGGTCACATGATCTTAACTCACTAGGCTTTTTCACTTTTAATGGGAGATCTATCTTTAATGGGAGAATGTTTGTGCCTGCTATCCTTTCCTCCAGATTTCAAAGAACCTGGGAAACTAAATGGCTTGCTCTTCAGAAAATTTCTTGGTCAGCATGGACTCGGACAGTTTAGTGGAGAAGCCCGCCTAGATGTTAATAAAGTTGGAGAATTGTTCCCATCTCACTACTGAATGTACTTTTCTAGTGACTGAAATACATTATGTTGGCCAGAAAGTTCATTCGGATTTTTCTAGCCAAGCTTATGAAAAAGCGAATAAACTTTTTGGCCAATCCAGTACTAACATTCCCAGCTACAATGTTTCTTTCTCTTGGATTCCCCCACACACCACCACCACCATCAGCCCTGTTGGAGTTTTACTCCCTCAATTGCTTTCTGTCTGCCTGAAGACTCTCTTTTTATGATACTGCTGCTGCTGCTGCTAAGTTGCTTCAGTCATGTCCAACTCTGTGTGATCCCATAGACGGCAGCCCACCAGGCTCCCCCGTCCCTGGGATTCTCCAGGCAAGAACACTGGAGTGGGTTGCCATTTCCTTCTCCAATGCATGAAAGTGAAAAGTGAAAGTGAAGTTGCTCAGTCATGTCCGACTCTTAGCGATCCTATGTTAAGCTTATTTTGCATGGGTTACGTTTTAGTCTTCTTGAAATTTGAGAAGAAATTTTTCTTTGTGGAGACTGGACAATGAACCCTAGTTCCATGAATAAAAAACATCTCAATAGAATTAGCCAACTCACACTATTCATTTTGTACCAAACCTAGTCTCCTCGTTGCCAGAAGGTAATGTCCTTGTGGCAGTGTACATTCCTGACCTTGTTCAGGAGGAGATCCACTGTCCTCGGCTCCTGGACCCCGTGTGCTCCACACTCAGTTACTATTAGGATCACACCATTTGGGGTGAGGAATAAAGTTCATTTCATTCTTACAACTGAGGATTTTGTAGCCCCGGGTAAAGTCTGCTGAAGAAATGCCAAATTAAATGTAAACGGGCTGATTGGAAATTATTTTGGGTCTGCATTGGGAAAACACCTGTGTTTTCTCCAAGGGCTAACTCGAGATGTGTTTGTCCTTACTTTGTTTGCATTGTTTTCTTGTGAGGCCACTTCCAGACGGGTTGACATCCATCTTAACCATCCTCCTTTTTCTCCTGTGGTTTTGCACTATTCAGGTGAAGGAAATCACCCGCGACATTAAGCAGTTAGATCATGCCAAACGCCACCTGACCACCTCAATCACAACGCTGAACCACCTGCACATGCTGGCGGGTGGCGTGGATTCCCTCGAGTAAGCACGCAGGCGGTCTGCCCCGGGTCCACGGGAAACGAATGAGTCACAGAGGAAGCGGCACCGTAGGTTCATTTGCTCCTCAACCAGGAGCGTTTCCCCACTCTGCCTCATTTCCCACACATCGGTCTCAGATGTTGAGACACCACTTTTGTTTTGTGCCCTCAGGTGCTTAACATCTAACAAACACCTGAGACTTTGAGGTGACTAAAGGGAACCTGGAGCGCTTGTGGAGAATGACTGCAAGAACAGGGGTCATTTCCTTGTGATAGATCTCTACCTTGGGGGTTGACAGGAGACGTAGGGCTGTGTAGTCACATACCCCAGCCTCTGCCTCGCCAAGTTTTCCTACTGGTCTTGGGCTGAGTTTCACTGGCATTGAAGGTGCCTAATGGAAACAGATCCTTAATTGATCATCCAGCCCACTTTACTTTTTTTCAGCCCACTTGTTCAAAGACGGGAGCTTCCCGTTTGGCTTGTAAAGCATCTGTAGGGAATGGTACATGAGAACATGAGTAGTAGTATTAAAAGGAGGAGCTGGTTACTGACCACAGGGAAGCAGCCCCAAAAGGCCTCCTTTACCAGCAAGATTCCAACCTTCCTATTTGCTCCTGTGGTCTCTCCCAGGCTAAGAATTCCCCTGGTCCCAACCTCAGCGTAACCTCACGGGTGGGCAGAGAAAGAACACCTTCCTAGGAATATAGACAGAGTATCCAAAGTCTGGGTGAGTCGGGTGCAGGCTCTTCCTGGTCTCTCCCTGATGTCGCACGGGTTCCAGCAATCCCTGGCTAGTGACTGGAAGAGCAGTGTCCTCATCCCTTTCTCCCAGCGCTCCATGCTTTCCACCAAACCAGCAGACCAAACAGCAGTAGCCACATAACTCCTTGGCTTGAACTTGATCCAGTCTCTTTAAGTGCTTCGTAAGGGAAGTCATAAATTATACATTTAATTAAAAAACCCAACCCTAATGAAAACTTTAGATCTGATAGTTTGTTCCTTCCTTGCTGTAACTGTTGATTTTATCAGCATCCTTTTATTTAAGCTTCATTAACCTTAGCAGTAGGGAAACTAAACATACCTAAACATTCACAGAGTTGCTTAATCTTGGCTTAAAATCTACAGATTTGAGTTAATGTGTATATGCAGATAAATGCTCTTTGTTGTATCCTGGGAAGATGTGTTTGGTTTGCTCAAATGCCATAACTATCAAGTAATAACATGCTTGCCCCTGTTCTCTGTCAAAAGCCAGCTATTCTGTAATACCCAACCCAAATCCCAAATTCGAGGTCTTTCCAGATTCCCGACTCCCAGCCCAAGTCCCAGTGGGACTTCATCACTCACACAGCCTTGTACNCCCTGGTCCCAACCTCAGCGTAACCTCACGGGTGGGCAGAGAAAGAACACCTTCCTAGGAATATAGACAGAGTATCCAAAGTCTGGGTGAGTCGGGTGCAGGCTCTTCCTGGTCTCTCCCTGATGTCGCACGGGTTCCAGCAATCCCTGGCTAGTGACTGGAAGAGCAGTGTCCTCATCCCTTTCTCCCAGCGCTCCATGCTTTCCGCCAAACCAGCAGACCAAACAGCAGTAGCCACATAACTCCTTGGCTTGAACTTGATCCAGTCTCTTTAAGTGCTTCGTAAGGGAAGTCATAAATTATACATTTAATTAAAAAACCCAACCCTAATGAAAACTTTAGATCTGATAGTTTGTTCCTTCCTTGCTGTAACTGTTGATTTTATCAGCATCCTTTTATTTAAGCTTCATTAACCTTAGCAGTAGGGAAACTAAACATACCTAAACATTCACAGAGTTGCTTAATCTTGGCTTAAAATCTACAGATTTGAGTTAATGTGTATATGCAGATAAATGCTCTTTGTTGTATCCTGGGAAGATGTGTTTGGTTTGCTCAAATGCCATAACTATCAAGTAATAACATGCTTGCCCCTGTTCTCTGTCAAAAGCCAGCTATTCTGTAATACCCAACCCAAATCCCAAATTCGAGGTCTTTCCAGATTCCCGACTCCCAGCCCAAGTCCCAGTGGGACTTCATCACTCACACAGCCTTGTACCTCACAGAGCACACAACTTGGACTTCTGTTTAGAGCTGCATTCATCCTACTTGGTACTACTTAAATGTTCTTGTCACTCTCCCTGACTTACTCATGTCCCTTTATGGGTTTGAACTTGGTGCTATTTCCATGCCCCCCACCCCCGCCCCAGGGCATAGGACTGTATATATTCAGTGCTCAGGAACGCTTATTATTATAAGTTGAGTTGCTGTCTACTTTAGAGCCCAGACTAGGTTGGTCCATATCTGTATCTTGTGTCCCTAGTGTTTTTCTAGAACCCTCAACTTCCTGTTTCCTTGCAGAGCCATGACCAGGCGAAGGCAGTATGGAGAAGTTGCTAATCTTCTTCAGGGCGTGATGAATGTTCTGGAGCACTTCCACAAATATATGGGCATTCCACAGATCCGGCAGCTTTCTGAAAGGTAAAATCTCACTGGAGAAAATGATCTTCCCTTTTAAGAAAAGGTGGTGCTAGGAGGTGCTTAAACGCTCAGCTCAGGGAGTTCAGTGTGGAATCTCACTGTGGGAGGAGGCTCGGAGGTCACCTGACCTGCCTCTCTCTGATGTAGATGTTCCCTCTGTGTCCCCGCTACCAGCTCCTAACCACGCTATCTAAAGCTCCCTGTATCAGGTAGTTGCTGGCCTGTCTCACGGGAGTGGCTGCTGACATCTCTCAGCTGCCCAGGGCTCCATTTGTTACGGAAACCCTTCTCGTTGTCTTTCCTTGTGAAAAATCAACACAATCCAGGGCTCGGTGGCTGATGACAACAGTCATTTTGCTCATGCAATCTAGCCTGGCCCAGCAGGGACGGCTCACCTCTGCTCCATGCACCATCAGCCAGGATGGCTCCAGGAGGGGCTGGAGGATCCACTGATTTGCTCTCATGGCTGGCAGATTGGTGCTTGCCGTCGGCTGGGACCTCAGACAGGTGGTCCTCCTGGCTGCTTGGGCTTCCCCTAGATGAGGTGGTGCTGGGGCCCAGAAATGAGCACCCCCAGGATGCTCTAAGAACCAGGTCTTAGAAGTCACATAAGGTCACTTCTGTGGTCACCTGGCCTTCAGAATTCAAGAGGAAGGAACATGGCTGCCCCCACCCCCAATGGGAGGAGTGTCAAAGTCACACGTATACAGAGCTCATGGGAGGAGAGACTGCTATGGCAGTCTTTGCAAATACAGCCTTCCCTTGAACTTCAGGTGTAACACATTTGTTCTTTCCATCCTATTCTATTGAGTTTTGACCCCAGATTTAGAGCCAATAAAGAGTAAGGCAGATGTTTAAAGAGAGAGAGTGGGGATTTAATGCCTTGTCTGTTAAAAGTAGCAGCAGGAAAGATAGTAAGACCCAGACAGTCACAACTGATGGATCCTAACCCTTTTTTTGCTACAAAGAAGAAACAAAGAGGCTGGTACTCGGCAGGAACCATCCTTTTCAACTCTACCTTCTGATAAGACCTAATGGCTACAGGCCTCTCTTTTTTCCTAAGTGTCTTTATTTTTAATTATATAACTAATACACATGTACATTTTCTTTATTTAAAAAAGTCAATATGCAGATGAAACTTAAGTCCTCTTTAGCAATACCTGATGTCCACTGCTACCCATAGCGCTAGTTACTATTATCAGTTTAAGTCTCATCCTCTAGATTTTTTTTTCTGTGCATTTAGATGAATCTTTAGTTTTAGATTGTGGGTTTATTTTGCTTTGTTTTGTTTTAAATAAATGATCTCATACCATATGCTTCATTCTGAATCTTTCTTTTTGTTTTTAACTTAAGAGTGTATTTTAGAGGTTTCACCACATCAATGTATACAAACCTAACTCATTTTCTTTAACTGATGCATAGAGTTCTGTAGTATAACATACCACAGATTATTTAACGATTTTCATATCACTAGACCGTTTGTTTCTGATTTGAAAAATACACTCCTTCTGATACATCTGCAATTTTTCTACGATAAATTCTGGGTAATAGGTCACGTGCATTTAAAATTTTAATAACTGAGAGGGAGGTTCAGGATGGGGAACACGTGTGCACCCGTGGCAGATTCATGTTGATGTATGGCAAAACCAATACAATATTGTAATTAGCCTCCAATTAAAATAAATAAATTAAAAATAAATAAATAAAATAAAATTTTAATAACTGCTGTTCCTTTGCCCTCCAAAGTGGCTTAATTTGTTTATAGGACCGTCTAAACAGTGTGTGAGTACCCATTTCCCCGTGTCTTCAACAACACTTGATTTGGTTAATTTTCCTTTTCATTTATCTGATGGATAAAAATGGTACCTAATTCCTTTCATTTTCATTTATCTGGCAACTAGTGAGATTAGCTTTCTTTTCATTTGACTGTTAGTCATTTGCATTTCCTCTGTGAGATGCCAGTCTGTATCCTTTGCCTGTTTGTCTGTTGAGTTACTTGTGTGCTGTGCTTAGTCGCTCAGTGGTGCCTGACTCTTGCGACCCCATGGACTGTTGCCCGCCAGGCTCCTCTGTCCATGGGGTTCTCCAGGCCAGAATACTGGAGTGGGTTGCCATGCCCTCCTTCAGGGGATCTTCCCAGCCCAGGGATCCAACCCAGGTCTCCCGCATTGCAGGTGCATTCTTTACTGTCTAAGCCACCTTATCCCTTCCTTATTAATCTGTAGGAATTCTCTGCGTGTTCTGGATACCAATCCTTGGTCAGATTTTTTTTAATGTATTTATTTTATTTTATTAATTAAATATTTATTTTATAAATATTTACGTTTTTGGCTGCATTTGGTCTTAGTTGCATCATACAGGATCTTTTCTTGCAGTGCTCAGGCTTCAGTAAGTGCCCCTCGGCATGTGAGATCTGGTTCCCCAACCAGGGATTGAACCTGCATCTCCTGCGTTGCAGGGGAGACTCTTAACCACTGGACCGTGAGGGAAGTCCCAGATCTTGCCTGTAGAAACCGTCTAGGTGTGTTACCTGTTTTCAATCCAGATCCTTGTCCTTTCAGTCTCTTCAATAGTAATTGGTCCATTCAAGGTACTTACTTATCTCTTTAAAAATTGTATTGAAATATATATTGCATTAAAATTTACCATTTTAATTATTTTTCACTGTACAATTACATAGCGTTAAGTATACATTCAGTCTTCCCCAGTGGCTCAGTGGTAAAGAATCCATCTGCAACACAGGAGACGCATGTTCGATCCCTGGGTCGGGAAGATTCCCTGGAGGAGGGCATGGCAACCCATCCAGTATTGTTGCTTGGAGAATCCCGTGGACAGAGGAGCTTGGTGGACTACAGTCCATAGGATCACAGAGCTGGACATGACAGAAGCAACTGAGCATGCAGGCACACTTTCCCATTATCATACAACCATTCCTTAAAGTTTTTGATTGCCCCAGATAGAAGCTCTGTATGCATTAAATAATGGCACTCATTACCTCTTCTTCCCCACCTCTGGTTACCTCTGGTCAATTTTCTGTCTGTGAATTTGCCTCTTCTGGGTACTTCATGTCAGTTCAGTTCAGTTCAGTCGCTCAGTCGTGTCCGACTCTTTGCGACCCCATGAATTGCAGCACGCCAGGCCTCCCTGTCCATCACCATCTCCCGGAGTTCACTCAGACTCACGTCCATCGAGTCCGTGATGCCATCCAGCCATCTCATCCTCGGTCGTCCCCTTCTCCTCCTGCCCCCAATCCCTCCCAGCATCAGAGTCTTTTCCAATGAGTCAACTCTTCGCACGAGGTGGCCAAACTACTGGAGTTTCAGCTTTAGCATCATTCCTTCCAAAGAAATCCCAGGGTTGATCTCCTTCAGAATGGACTGGTTGGATCTCCTTGCAGTCCAAGGGACTCTCAAGAGTCTTCTC
>SJYX01020469.1:459246-542328 GCA_006410675.1 Oreotragus oreotragus
TTTTTTTTTTTTCTTTTAATGTCATCTTTGTATTTCAAATCCTCCTGGCTTAAGAATATCTGAGAAAGCCAATGTGTCTAGTAATCAGTCAGTATTTCCTGAGGAAAAATGGAAGGTTCTGGCGTTCTCTTGAGACCCATGAAACCTTCTAACTGAAACATATTTTTCAGGGCTATTTCTAACCTCTTCTGCATGAGAGGTACTTGGCATATTGAGGGGATCACTTGGCATAGTGGTCAAAGAAATTAAAGTGGAGGATGGAAAGGCCTAGCTAGTCAACTAACTATATATACTTCAATAAAAATTTTTACCTAAAGAAAGAAAAAAGAAGAAAGAAAGAAAAGGCCCAGCTAGCTGTATGACTATGACAGGTCCTTTCTGAAAGGATATTAAGTTTCAAAAGCATGCGTTTTGAAAGCGTAAGGATTGCACTTGATGATATCAAAGCGTCCCACTGAGTCACTCTAAGATTCTGGGTTGAGATTCTGTCTCCTTGGAACTGGAGTATCTGACTAATCAGACTGACTAATCATTCTGTCCGGTACAGACTCTCTATTTTGGGAGGTCAGTTTATTGCAAATTACTGAGGGTACTTTCTCTGGGACAGTCATGCACAGGGTATGGGAAGCATCAGAGTTATTTTGTCCATAAATGTCTAAGTGGTTTTCTTTTTTTTTTTTTTAATTTTTCTTGTATAAATGTCTAAGTGGTTTTCATAGTTTGTGGTCCCTCTGCTGCCGTCCCTCTGCTGAAGTCTGATAGCACGTTTAGGCAAGGGTGCTTTTTTTTAATATTTATTTATGACTGCATGAGATCTTAGTTGTGGTGCTCGAGCTTTCTTCTCTCCAGTTGTGGTGCATATAGCTCAGTAGTTGAGTTGCATCGGCTTAGTTGCCCCTTAACCACTAGACCGCCAGGGAAGTCCCATGGGAAGGGTTCCTTTGAACAACTCCTGGTCACATGGTGTGGAGGATGCCAGGAGGCAGTTGGTTGACCATCGTTTCCGGCAAAGTATAGGGAATCTCTCATTTGCTAAGAGTGGTCAGCACTGAGTTGTCACCACCTAACCAGGTCAAGCTTATTTGGATCCAGGAGAAATTGTCATTTCCCCTGTACTCTATTAGTTGTGGGTTGACTTTCATAAGTATGACTAGGAAGTCTTGGTAGCTGAACTTATGTGAGTACTCTGCTAACAGAGTCTAGTGCTCCATCTCTTCACAGTAAGAGCTTACTTTTCATGGTTGGAAGAGGAAGGAGTGAGGCCAAAGATGTGTTTTTTTTCAGTGTGTTTGATGTCTTTGTAGGATCTTGCTCAGGCAACTGATTGTAAAGACCACTATTCACATCTTATCCTGCAAGTGCATGAATCAGGGTTTGGGTTTCTAGATGCCATCATTACTGTCACTGAGGGGAATGGTTTCTCTTTCATCTGAGTCACTGCTAGACACTTCAGAAACTACACTTTGAAACGTGCAAAAGCTGATTATTCTTCTCCAGTGTTCGTTAAACATCCGACTTACAGTCACCGGTAAGGATGGATGCTGTTGCCAGCTAGAGCTGTAAGATGGGTGTTGTGGAGTAATCAGACAACAGTAATACTGAAAGGCATCTAGTCCAGGCCTCCACCCCCACCTTCTTGCTTCACAGCCATTCTAGCTGTGGCCCATGAGGGAAATGACTTAATTAGGAGCACACGAGCTCACTGGTTGCGCAGCTCAGTCTAGGCTGTCTCAAGAAGTAACCTTGGACATGGACTGTAGTCAAGGCAAGGGGGTCTGCGAATCACAGGCTGATACTTTTGCCCTTACAGGCTCTGGTTGTCTTTGCAGGCACCCCAGTTTCTGTTTTTAAATATATTATTGAAGTATAGTATAGTTGATTTACTCTGTGTTAACTTTGCTGTACAGCAAAGTGACTCAGTTATACACATACAGACATTCTTCTTTATAATCTTTTCCATTATGGTTTATCCCAGGAGACTGGTTAAAGTTCCCTGTGCTGTCCAGTAGGACGATGGTGTTTGTCCAGTCTAACAGTTTGCACCTAATAGCCCCAGACGCTCAGTCCGCCCCCGCCCTCCCTCCCTTCCCCTGGGCAATCGCGAGTCTGTACTCTGTGCCTGTGAGTCTGCTTCTGTTCCATAGACAATTTCATCTGTGTCACAGTTTAGATTCCACAGGCAAGAAATAACATAACGGTGTTTGTCTTTCTCTTTCTGACTTACTTCACTTAGTATGCTAATCTCTAGGTCCATCCATATTGCCCCAGGCACCCCAGTTTCAAATCTGGTTAAGAATATGGGGTCAGGGGATGTCGGAGTAGAGAGGGTGACAGAGGCAGAGCTGGGACCATCACATTACGGAGACACTCAGGAGCCCTGCGAATAAGACTGTGACTTTTCAACCGGGGTGGAACTTCCCCTCCAGGAGTGATCTGTGGCTTAGGGGGGAACTTGTGCTCTCTGTGGCTGCCAAGAGGCGAGAGAAGGAACAAAGGGGCCTGGAAGCTCTGTCTTGTGACCTGGCACCAGGGGAGTCGGTCTGTCTGGCCCATTATGTGGAGTCATAAGACCTCAGAGGTAATGGTTTTACAAAAGTATCTTCTCTCTTGTCAGAACTCATACTCAAGGAATGTTTCCTGTGGTATGCTGGGCAAGTGTAAATGAATGACATTTTAATGTCATTAGATTCTAATGTGTGGGCTACTTGGGTGACAACCTTATCTCTATCATTTCTCATCCCCTTGGAAAGTAACTAAAAGAGGCTGCAAACCCACCTATGAGAGTAGTTTTAAGTTTTGAAGATAGTGGAAAAACCCTGGAAAGTATTTGGAGTAAAGCATAATTATAACTATGCCACAGAAAAACCAGACCATTTTGGGTCCTGACTATCCCCTCATTTAAAAAAAAAATCTCTGTAGGTTGCCAGGCACAGCCTAGTAGCCAAAGAAATTGTGGTTTTGAGCTGTTCACTATTTCTAGAAACTTCATAAAGTTAATTCCAGAGTAACAGGGTGGAGACCAAAAAAGGAAAAACATTATTTTATGGTGCTTTTAGCAAAGATAAAAGATTTGCCTCAGGCTCAGGGCAGTCCAGCTGTGAGGATGGTGGGCAGGAAGGACCCAACTCCCTGGCTGGGGGAGGGTGAGCTGGTGGCAGGCGGCTGACCCAGAGCTCCTCTCCCCTCCTGGCTGCTTCTCCTTTCTCTTCTTTCCTCTCAGCCAAGCACTAGTTCTTGAGCTCCTCGTTTCCATGAAAACCACCCGGTTCAGTTCCAGCCTCCCCTTTCAAACTCATTTCCAGTGTGACTCAGTCTTCATCCTCACCATCTCCCGAGCAAACTTAAGTCTTCATTCAGCGACCTTCACACTCAAATAGCAGTTCCTTTTATCATTTGAGCTTCTTACTTTAGAAAATAGTATTTTGGTTCACTTGTTAAAACTTAGAGTCTTGATGTTGCTTTCCAGGTTGAAAAAAACAGCAACCCTGGAGCAGTTCAAAACCCACTTCGCATCCTGTTCTCCAAGGAATGGCAGAGTAATTGCACCAGTAACCCGAAGTGGGTTTAAATTTGACTCGGGCTTCCCTGGTAGCTCAGACTGTAGAGCCTCTGCCCAGTGCGGGAGACCTGGGATCGACCCCTGGGTCGGGGAGATCCCCTGGAGAAGGAAATGGCAACCCACTCCAGTATTCATGCCTGGAAAATCCCATGGACCAAGGAGCCTGGTGGGCTACAGTCCATGGGGTCCCAAAGAGTCGGACACGACTGAGCGACTTCACTGCTCACGACTGGGCATTAGTATGTAGCATCTTCCTGCGGCATAACTACCCCAGTGACATTTTGTAAAGACTGACGTGTACTACCTCACGACAGCTGAGGGGAGGCCTAGGAGAGCTCTGGGATGTAGAAAGAATCTGTGTGTGCGTGCATGCTCAGTTGTGTCCAACTCTGTGACCCTAGGGACTGTAGCCCACCAGGCTCCTCTGTGGTATGCTGGGCAAATGTAAATGAATGACATTTTAATGTCATTGGGGTAGTTACGCCACAGGAAGATGCTATATACTAATGCCCAGTTGTGAGTAGTGAAGTCGCTCAGTCGTGTCCGACTCTTTGGGACCCCATGGATTGTAGCCCACCAGGCTCCTTGGTCCATGGGATTTTCCAGGCATGAATACTGGAGTGGGTTGCCATGCCCTTCTCCAGGGGAACTTCCTGACCCAGGGATTGAACCTGCGACTCCCGTGTCTCCCGCATTGCAGGCGAATTCTTTGCCACTGAGCCACTGGGGAAGCTGATGTAGTCATAAACCTGCTGCTAACTAGTATGTGACCTATCTCATCTAGCCACCACTGCCTGCTTCCTGGATGATCCCTGAAGACTTCAGCAGTCATAACCTCTGTGTGCACAGTTATTTATGGACATTTGAAAATTATGCCAGGTAATGATATATTCTCTTTTCCCTACAGAGTGAAGGCGGCCCAGACTGAGTTAGGACAGCAAATCCTGGCCGATTTTGAAGAAGCTTTTCCTTCCCAGGGCACTAAGGTATTGTTTTTCATTTTCCCTTCAGTCTTTGGATATTCTCACCATATTCTGGCCTGATTCACACTCACCATAACTATGATTCACTTACTATTTCAAATGCGGTTGCTGGCAGCCATAAAGTCTGTGTGCTAAAGATTCAGGGTAATGGACCATTCTTGATTTTAAATATCCCGAAGCAATATCAGTCAGCTCTTCATCTGTGTCCTCACAGCATCCACAGTGAGGATTTGTTTTGATTTCATTTAACGTGTGTTAAACCCAAAATTTTGTCTGTCTGGGGAATTACCTTTTATCTCATAGTTACTTTTTTTGTTTAATTTTTTTTTCCAAACCACAGTGATTTTTTTTTTTAGGATTGTTACATAACTTTTTGGTTTCAATTTGGTGAAGAGACAACGGACAGGAATGTGTCCAGGCTTAAGTGACTCTCGGAGTGACAGGAGACTCGCTTTTAATGGTCAGAATCCTGTTCTTTGGGATGAATCCCTTCAGCTCTCACTGGTAGCCTGACTGTTTGTGTTGTGTCTGCAAAGCCCACAGCAATTTCACTCGTGAGCTATTGGTTACACTTCTCATGTAACAAGTTTTGCCTCATTTGGCCGTCACTGTGCTGGGGTAACTGCTTTTAGCTCCATCCTTCAAATTGTAGCAGACATAATCTTAATGCTTTGCATGTGTTGGGGAGAGAAGAACCCTCAGAAGCTTTTTTTCCCCTTTATTATTAGAGCTATTTCAGGAGCAAGAAATGTGCAGCTCAGAAATGACCTGAAGCACACTGACTGGCAGGCAGCGCTTGGTGGATGGAGGTGGGGGATATATGTCTGTTTGCCGAGCCAAGGAACGTTTCCTGGATCTGTTCTATAATTCAATAACTGGAAATATCTTAATCGTTGTTCTTTGTGCCTCATAAAAGAGACTTAGGAAGTATGTGGGGGTAGCTGCCCCAGCTTTGTCAATTACCTCCTATAGGAAACCTGCCTCTGGTTTTCATGTCTGCGTATATTATAGCTGTCTTCTAGCAATCAGGTATTTTATTCATAAGGCATGTTCCTTTGTGGACTTCATCTTCCTTTTCCATTTGCTCTAACTGTAGGGAGTGGGGATCAGAAAACAGACCTGTAAAAAGGGATAGTAAGAGATTCACAAGTTATAAGCACTAGGGTCTGCTTTACTCGACTCTGCTATTGACCCTGGTTTTAAGAAGTTTTAAAAAGCTGCAGATAAAGCCCAGCTTTATCATTTAGGAAAATATAACATTGACCTACATTATAACTTTTTCTCAGACCCCAGGAGGAAAATGAGGTGGAAATGGTTTTCTTTAACAACTTGTTTCCCTTTTCTCTGGCTAGATGACTTGATGTTTCTCTAAAAGTTTTCTTTTTTTCCTTCTGAGTGACCATTGACCTCTCTTAAAGGCTTTGTGTTTTTATTACTGCTTCACAAATGGAAATCACGATTTGTTTAAAAAGGTATCCAAGGTTGCTGTGAAGTCCTTTATAAGTGAAAAAGTCTGAACCCGTGAGCCCGCAGATTTTGGCTTTCATGACTTCTTTGTCAGATCAAACGTTTTCATCCAGAAGCCAGAGCTGAGCAGTCAGAATCCTCAGTGGATGACAGACTAGCCACTCAGCACGGAGCGCAGTCAGCATTTAGCAGTTTAGTTAGCTCCTGGGCAGCCTAAGCGACACTTAAGAATCTCTTGAACTTCAGCTGAGATGGATGAATTAGAATTGACTTTAAAAAAGCATAAAGATTTGGAAGACCCCTAATCGTCACCTAGTTAAAATGCATTATTTTTTTTCCAATTATTTTTCAGATGAGTGTCAATAACTGTGCCAAAGTTACGTGGCTACTTAGCCAAGCCACGAGCCGATGCCAAGTGTTCTCTGGTCCACTCAGCCAGCCACGTTCATTCAGTGAGTTACTGTAAAGAAAGGTTCGAGGAGACGGAGTTGCCTTCAGTAATAACAAAGGCCTTCCCATCCTGATGTATCAATACAGCCCTGTGATGGTCTTCTACGATTTTTTTCAGGTCAAGGCACCAATATCATAATATAATTTGGCTGCCTGTTTGTGTGGTTGACCATCAGTGGAGCAAGGATGGTGGATGGAACCTGGATTTAGGTTTTAAATGCCAGCATGCTGTTTGGCATAAATACAGCACTTTGAGAACAGGAATCCAAGGTTAGAATTAGAGGAAGGTGGCACGTGTGGCATCAGACTGGTGTCATTCTGACTTTTAGGGCCCTTCAGGAAGGTGACTTCAGTTCAGAAAGCAAAAGTTCCTACCATCATTGCTGGCCCTGTTTCCAGGATGTCTCATTGTTGATTCACGGAATAGCTTTTATACTGGCTACTACAGACTAGCTTAATGATTCTTTCCTTGAGGAACAAGTAACTCAAATATCCATCCACAGCAGAAGAATGAGTGTCAGGGGAGTGGAGTAATGACAACATCCTGAGTAGAACAAGAAGCAGCAGCTGTCAGAGGCCATAAGATTCCCATGTCGCTTCTGGCTTCTGAACTGGCGTGTCCTCTGTGTTTTACCAGAGACCAGGAGGACCCAGCAACGTTCTACGAGATGCATGTCAGGTTGCTAATATCTTGGACCCCAGAATCAAACAGGAAATCATCAAAAAGTTTATTAAACAGCATCTGTCAGAGTACCTAGTACTTTTTCAAGAAAACCAAGATGTAAGTATTGACCAAATGAGCTCAGATGACACATTTGAATTGTACTAAAAACTGATTGCTCTCAAGTCTATGATTTATATTTTGTTAGTATTACTGTCTTAAAATGTTGGTTGTTAAACCCTGATTCCTAGGGGCTGACTGTACAGTTCAGTGATTCTTAACCATTTTGGGGTCCCTGATCCTTTGGAGAAATGGATAAGAGCTAGAGATCTCTGCAAAAATGCACCTATGCATAAAACCTTGCATACAGTTTCAGGAAATTTATAGACCCCTGAAGCCCAATCATAGACCCCGGGTTAAGAACCTCTGGATCAAGTAAAAAAAGTAACCTAGACTCTTTAAAATCATGAGAAATAGATTGGTTGTGTTTTTCTTACTCCTATGTTTTTGCTTATTTCCTTCAACTGTCAATACTACTTCTAAGCGCTGGGGTAGATTTTATTCCCTGCTTCCCCCAGGTTGCCTGGCTGGACAAAATCGACCGTCGCTATGCCTGGATCAAACGCCAGCTCGTGGACTATGAGGAGAAATACGGCCGAATGTTCCCACGTGAGTGGTACATGGCGGAGAGAATTGCTGTAGAATTTTGCCACATCACAAGGTAGCTGCCAACTCTCTACTGGTTTGGGTATTGATTCATATCAGTTGATTAAAGCCCAGCCCCCTAGTCTCTATGGGTTCCTGTGGCTTTGGAACCACTTCCACCTGTTTTTAAAAATTGGTTTGAGAATCATGGTTTTCAGGAGAATGTCTTTAGCTGTGCTGGAGTCCCTTCAGAAGACTCCATTCCTGTTGAAAGTTAGAACATATCCCAAACTGAGTCCCTGACTCCAACTGTAGCTGTATTCTACCTTCTCCATCTTCAGAGCTCCAGCCTTAGAGGAGAGAGCCTTATGTGAAGAGGGGGTAAACACTTGATAGGGGAAAACGGAAAAGGGTACATGAGTGCCCTGGGCTAGCAGGCGGTAGCCAGAGCACTTGTTTGTATGTCTGTTCCGCCTTAAGAGTGACATGCAGACCACACAGCGGCACAGTCTGCTCTTATCTTTGCTCTAGGACTTCCCTATGGCCTTGCCCTACCTTGAACGGCCTGCCTTCTTAGCCATCCGAAGGCACGGATCTCCCTGTAGTGATTCATTGCCTCATGTGTTCCCCTGTGTCTGTGTCACACGTGTCAGTGTGCAGTGAATGTGCATCCATCATCGTTCTGCTTTTCTGACATGCTGGGTAGATGGTTCCAGAGGGACAGGGCTGTGTCTGCTCCAGTGACATAGTACACACTCAGGAAATAGTTGTTGAGCAGATTTCCCACCCCTAACCCAGTGTTTATAGTCTTTGGATCGTTAATCACTTTGGCATCTGAGTGTTCTGAGCCTTTTAGAGACCTTCTCTCATTCCTCCTGTCTTCAGTTCCATTAACCAGAGCCCAACGCCAGATAGTCCCTTTAGATCAAAGAATTAAAGCCCAAGAAGTATAGATCAGTGTATCCATGACAAAGCTAAAGCTAGAGTCTACAGAGGCCCCCTGACCAGTGCACAGTTACATTAACCCCAGTTAATTTTTTAAGAGTTCCATATGTGTGCATAACTCAGCCACCTTTCATCTCTCTTAAAATTGTGGATTATAGTCAATTTGTATGCTTTAAGAGCACATCATAGGGGGCAGGGATTCATTAAGAGATATTGGCTGTTTGTTTATTTTTTTGTAATAGGCTTTATTTTTTAAAATTATTTGTTTATGACTGTGCTGAGTCTTCATTGCTATGCATGGGCTTTCTCCATTTGGGCTGAGCAGGGGCTACTCTCTACCTGTGGCACAGTGGTTTCTCATTGCATTGACTTCTCATGTTGCAGAGCCTGGGCTCTAGGATGCACATGTAGGCTTTAGTTGTTAAAGCAGATTTACGTTCACAGCAAGATTGACAAGAAGAGATTTCCCGTATACCCCCTGCCCTCCCCTGCATCCACAGAGGCCTCCGCCATCATCAACATCCCTGACCAGAGTGTATACAGGTTACAGTTGCTGAACCTACCTTGACACTTCCTTGCAACCCAGAGTCCCTAGTTTACATTAGGGTCACCCTTGGTGCTTTACATTCTGTGTGCTGGTGGTTTTCAGAAACATACTTGCTGCTGGGTTTAGATGACCTTATTGATTCACGGTTGATTGTGGTTGTCACTTTCTAAGTCCTGATTAACAAAGAAAGAGTGCATTGCTTGAGAGATTGATAACTAATTCACTTTAGCCCCTAGTTCAGTGTCTTGCAAAATTCATTTTCTGTGAAAAATGAAGTCCACAGGAGAGTGAGTGTACATAAAAGCCAACACATGTGCTGTTGTGTCAGCAAATGGCAGTGCTGCTGCTAAGCTTTCATTGTTCGACTTTTGGCTAAAAGCCTGTAGATACATAATTCTCAAATTAAGAGGCTCTTTGTTTGGTTTTTGTTGTTTATTTGTGTGGGAAGATGATTATTCATTTTCTGTGAAAAATGAAGTCCACAGGAGAGTGAGTGTACATAAAAGCCAACACATGTGCTGTTGTGTCAGCAAATGGCAGTGCTGCTGCTAAGCTTTCATTGTTCGACTTTTGGCTAAAAGCCTGTAGATACATAATTCTCAAATTAAGAGGCTCTTTGTTTGGTTTTTGTTGTTTATTTGTGTGGGAAGATGATCTGTAGCTCAGTACTTACTGAGAACTCTCGTGCGACTGCTCCCTTACAACGTAGCATTTCTGAGATGGGACACTTGAGTGGCCTGTAAGCGTCACAGGCAGGAAACACCCAGATGGGTACCTATCACTTTTTACAAGGGGATCGACTCCCGTCTCTACCCAGGGGTCCTGCTTTCTGGTTGAAAGATGGTTACTGAGCTATCTGGAAGAGGGAGGGCTTTATGATTCAGGAATTAATGACTTGTAAAATTATATAGAATATATGCATTATAAAATAATGAGTAAATGCTTCATATATATTAACAAGTGAATGGAAATTTTAAAAATAAAAATTGTAGTAGCTGTGTAAGCAAACTGATAGCCATTATCTTTTATTTTATTTTATTTTATTTTTTGGACTGGTGGATAATTTCACCTTAAAATTCTTATTATTTATTTATTTAGGCTGCATGGCTTATGAGATCTTAGTTCCCCCACCAGGGATTGAACCCAGGCCCTCAGCAGCAAGATTGCAGAGTCCTCACTGCTGGACTGCCGGGAAATTCCCTAAAATTCTTATTTAGAATATGTGTTTCTATTCCCTGAACATTAAACTTAGTTGGTGATAGACTTCAGGTTTTGAAATGACTACATACTTTGTTTTTGTTTTTGTTTTTTTTTAAGTATAAGCTAAAGCCACTTACTTTGTCCTGTCTTGAATAATCGGTTTGTTCGACAACATTCTTCTCTCTTTAAATTTGAAGGACAGAACTTGCCAAGATCATGCGTACAAGAGCTAAGGAAATTGAAGTGAAATTGCTTCTCTTTGCTATTCAGAGAACGACTAACTTTGAGGGATTTCTTGCAAAACGCTTTTCCGGGTGCACCCTGACAGATGGAACGCTGGTAAGACTGTCCTGAGGGATACCAGACCGGGGCACTGGTGGCCTGGGTGGGTGGGCTTCGCTTTTGAAGTCTTTTACAGTCTGGTGTTTCCATCCATCAGCAAGTGCTTAATCCCCATCCCAAGGATTTTGTTGAATTAATGCAAATAGTCATACAGAACATTCTGTATGGCTTTATCATTTGTCTGTTATGCAGTATTTCATGTTTTTAGAATGTCTTGTCATCATTTTATTAAGGGATCAGCCCCATCTGTGAGTCATAGAGTCTTCACTTATTCAGTCACAAATACCTTATTACATTATTAACTCTTGAGTTTTATTATAATTAAAATATGCTTAGAGGAAGATGTAACCCCGAAAAAGGTGAACTGCAACCTTAAAAGCAGAAAACATTGGAAATTTCTATAATGTCCATCACTCACCTTAAGTAAAATATGGTATATCCACGCTGTGGAATAGATAGAACAGTTTCAGTGTGGTAGAATGAGGAATAGCTGTAGACTTGCTGTCATCGGAAGAAAACCTCTCACATATATAGGTGCAAAACGTAAGCTATAGCCCAGTGGTGGTGATTTAGTCGCTAAGCCATGTCCAGCTCTTTGCGACTCCGTGAACTGTAGCTGCCAGGCTCCTCTGTCCATTGGTTTTCCAGGCAAGAATACTGGAGTGGGATGTCATTTCCTTCTCCAAGGGATCTTTCTGAACCAGGGATCTCCTGCATTGCAGGCAGATTCTTTACCAACTGAGCCACACAGCCCCGTACATATAGTATAATTCCATTTATGGAAGAAGCATGTTTATATATGTAAATATGTAAGAAAAAGGTCTGGAAATAATAACACTGGATGTCTACTTGTTTCTCAGGGCAGCCCGGCATCTCTCCACTTTTACCTCATTACCAGGGTCATGCTCCCAGATACAGCCTTCTGTCTCCTGGGGGTACTATGCTCTGCAATGTTGTTCCCAGTCACTAGGAACCCCTGAACCTTTCCCACCAATCCATTCCTTTTTGGACTTCTGTCTTTGAAATTCTATGGCATAATCAATTTACAAATAGCTCCTCCAGTTGTTCAGCTGTTGCCTAGCTTTCCCATCTAGTTTGCAGAGTTTCAGATTACAAAAAATCCCACTGAACGATGAACTTTTTTTTTAAGTGGACCATTTTTAAGGGCTTTATTGAGTTTGTTACAGTATTGTTTCTGTTTCATTTTTTGGTTTTTTGACTGTGAGACATGTGGGATCTTAGCTTTCCAACTCAGAGAAGGCAATGGCACCCCACTCCAGTACTCTTGCCTGGGAAATCCTACGGACAGAGGAGCCTGGTAGGCTACAGTCCATGGGGTCGCGAAGAGTCAGACACGACTGAGCGACTTCACTTTCACTTTTCACTTTCCTGCATTGGAGAAGGAAATGGCAACCCACTCCAGTGTTCTTGCCTGGAGAATCCCAGGGACGGGGAAGCCTGGTGGGCTGCCGTCTATGGGGTCACACAGAGTCGGACACGACTGACGCGACTTAGCAGCAGTAACAGCAGCAGCTTTCCAACTAGGAATCGAAACTACACCCCCTGCATTGGCAGATGTAGTCTTAACCACCAGGGAAATTCTGAGCTATGAGCTTTTTACTCACCCTTCACCTCTCCACTTGGCCAGCTGTCTTCCACACAGGCTTCTCCACATCACTTCTCTCTTTTAAGATAGTCTCTTCCCCTGAGACTGTTCTTTGTCCTGCTTATTATGACCCAGCAGCCATTCTGCATTCCAGTTCCTGACCATGGCAGCTCCACAGCCTTCAAGGACCTTCCCTTAAAGATGAGTTTCTAGAAAGGCAACAGCACTCCTCTGGCCTCTTCCACAAGGCAGGCCAGGTCCTGGAGAATTGGTTCACGGCCGCCCTGCTCTGGGGAGATGTGAAGGTTGTGCTTCTCACTGTCAGTGAAGTTCACTCTGAGCCTGGTCCAGCAAACATCTTGCTGTGGGCACGTGGGGCCACACCTTCACCAGTAGCCTGCAGACATCACTGACCCCGATGGACTTAGTAGTGACTGCTGACCATGCTCCCAACAGACAGAGTTGGAAAGAGGCTGGCCCGCACTGGGTCAGAAGCGCCACCTGGCCTGATGGTCAGTCTAGCTGCTGGATACCCCATCTGAAGACTGGCTGTTCCTTGTCTCCTAGCCTCCTCCCTGTCTGTCCTTGATCCCAGGATATGCCTTTTGGGTAATCTTTTGTGGTCACCATTTTGTTTCAGAGTAGCAGAACTATAGAATGAATCAAAGTATATCCTAATACTCTTTACCATATGCCAGATTTCATTGAAAGTTACCAGATTCCTTGGAAAATAGTAGAGCAGATAAGAACCAGAGAGCTTGCCAGGCTTGCTCCCTTCCACCCTTCCCTGTATCACTCAGGCCTTTTCGCGCCCCTTGGTGGCCGATGACAGTGAAACAATGAGGGTGAGCTCACCTGAAAAGACAGGTTCACCTGGAAAGCTCTTCCTGAGTCATGTGATGCATCATATTTTGCTCTTTTTTGACAGATGTGGATACTTAGAAACTTAGACTGTTAGTAACTGTTAGGAACTTAGACTGAAAGAGCCTTAAGGACAGGGCATGTTTTGTTTTTATTATTCCAGCCCCAACAAACTCATAATGTCCTGTGCTTTAACAGTAACTGGAAGAAGGGAACTGCCCAGGTTTCTAGCTGATTGCCTAAATTCCTGACCTTTAGGAGGGATTTAATATAGTCTGTAAATTAAAATGCCTTGAAATTAAAAACAAATGTCTAGATAGGATTTAACTATACCCACATGCATCATTAGAGACTCAGTGATTAGATTTATGGTAAAAATTATATTCAGCCTCTATGAAATCACTGAAATGAAAATCACCTTAACATGGTGAATTTTATGTTAATTATATCACAGTTTTAAATATCAAGGGTTTTAGAAAATCTGAGTTTAGTTATAAATCATCTTCATGCTTCAGATAATTTATCTACCAAAAAGAGGGAGAGTAATACATGCTTGTTATAGCTCAAAACAGAATAAAATATTTTAAAAGAACAGTCTCTTCTTGGGACTTCCCTGGCAGTGGATCCAGGTCCAGTGGTTAAGACGTCGCCTTTCAATGCAGAGGCTATAGGTTTGATCCCTGATCAAGGAGCTAAAATCCCACATATCTTGTGGCCAAAAAACCAAAAGATAAAACGGAAGCAATATTGTAACAAATTTAATAAAGAGTTTAAAAATGGTCCATATTAGAAAAAAAAAGGTCGACATAAAAAAAAAACCTTAAAAAAAATAAGATAGAAGACAGAATATTTAAAAAAAAATAGAATAATCTCTTCTTTCTCAATTACTCTAAATCTCTCCTCCCAGAGATGTGCACTGTTTAATAGTTTGGGTTATAATTTGAGACTCTTCCAACCATGCATACACATGTGCACACACATATGCACCTACACCTACCTGGGTTTGGTTTTGTTTTTTTTAAACAAGAGGACCCATAATGCCTGTGTGTGATGAGGATTTTATTGACTGCTTCTCCACCAGTGTTTATCCACCAGTGTTTTTCAAGCTCCCTCTTGGGGCAGGGCCTTGGGTAAAGATGAAAAATGGAATCAGACAGGTATGTATATTCTAGTAGGAGAAAGATACCTATACGTAACTGTCACAACATGAGATCTGAACATGGTGGCACCGAGAACAAAAGAGGGGTCCCAGCGAGGTTAAACCAGGTATGCGTAGGCCTGTGCTCACCATCCTATTGGCTGAGGCCTCCAGGCCATCTTTTTAAGGACAGATCAGGAACTGGGCTGGAATAAAGTATTTATGGAATGAGAAATGCAGAAATTGTGGAACTTTCATCTCACATTGAAAGCTCTCTTCTCCAGGGAAAGGAAACAGATTCATCTTAAATTTCAGAGTTTCTTCTTTGATGATTTGAAGGGTCCAGCTAAGACCTTAGAAAGAGATTTGTGCAGACAGACCCAGATATGGACATACTACTGACTAAAGCCTGGTTGGCTCTTCCCAACAGTAAATGAGACAGCTTGGCTGTCCTGTGGCCACTGTTGTTTTGACAGTGTTGGGAATCCCATGTGGTTTAATAAGTAGGAATACACTTGCCGTGTGAAGACTTTTCATGTATGAACTTGAAATCAACTGTCATCATAGCAAAAAGAATGAATTCTCTCAAAACTGGAAAGTTTGTGCATTTCTTGGCAGATTTTTGGTTTCATTTAGCAGCCCCAGAGCTCGTGGAACATGTCATTTGAGTTCTTTAAAATCTAAACCTCAACTTGTAATTCTCTGTGGTCTGTGACAGCCACAGAGCAGGAGTGAGTGGCAGATTTGGTTCTCTCTGCCAGCAGGCCTCTTGCACACAAGGCTGAGTTATGCTGGTGACGGCTTTCTGCAGAGACTGGTTCTTTCATCACACCAAATTAATCAGAGCAGTAACATGGCCCCCTCAGTAGCAGGCATCTGCGTCCACCTCTCGGTGTTTTGTGGCATAACATTTGCCAATGAGATGGTGGTACAGGAGATACTTGGAGGGCTTTGTTGGAGACTAGGGCAGAAGGGTGAAGCCCGGTGGGCCTCTGCCTTGTAATTTGATGGATGCATTGCTTCCATATCCTGGAGAGCTCCCAAAGAGATGAAATAGTAGGGAAAGATCTCACTTGTGATTAAAAACATTCTTTTTATGAGTCTTCCAAGCCCTGTGGTCCTCTCTCATTCCCCGCTGAGCATTGCTCTATTGAGAGGCACAGCCGCGGTCCTGCCTTCGTGACTTGCACCCCAGTTAAACACTAAGGACGGCCCCCACATGCCGCACTTCCTCGGCTGTTGTGTTAAGCTGCTCTGTATACACAGTCATGCTTTACACGTGCTGCCTCATTAACTGTCACTACATCTCTGTGCAGTGGGTGTTCATATCCCTTCACATTGCAGGTGGAAGGGCTGAGGCATGGAGAAGTTCAGCCACATACCTGAGTGGTAGACTTGAACCCAGGCCCATCCCTCAGTCAGTGGTCACACCAGCCACACAGTTCCTCAGGCCAGAAAGCACCTTTCCCTTGATTCCTTTCTTTCCTTCCCCATCACATCCACTCTCTCACCAAGTCCCCTTCAGTCTGCGCTCCTAAAGATGCCCCAGGTGTGGCCACTTTTTTCCATTTCCACGACTCTAGCTTCACCCACTCGGATGTCAGCCCCACCTGGCAGCAGCCTCTTCAGAATCTAAAACTGGATCCTTCTACTGCCCTGTTTAGAACCCCCAGTGACTGCCCAGTTGCTATGAGAAAACCAGCCTTTCCCACAGCCCACAACAGGCTGTGTGATCAGGGGCCCCACTGCCTCTCCCTGCCATGTTCCTTTCACTCCAGCCTTCGCACTGGCTCTCCCTGGGGAGAATGCTCTTCCCCAGGTGTTGGCCCAGCTGGCTTCTTCTCCTCATTCAAGTCTCTACTCAAATGTCCCAGCCTCAGAGAGGCCCTCTTGGATCACCTTGTGAAGAACCTCCCCAGCTCAGCCCAGTTCCCACACTGTATTTTCAGCACGGCACCTCCCTTCTTTATCTTGCTCAGTGCTGGATCTCTGGTGCCCAGGAGCCTGCCTGGAGCTGAGCACATGCTCAGCACACAACTGCAGGATGGGTGGCATCACCCGCTAGTCCCTTTGCCTAGAAAGCCCTGGCCATCCCACACCGCTCCCACACTGAGCCCTGAAGCATCCTTCAGTTCTGGCTCAAACATCGTTTCCTCGGCGTGGTTTTCTGCGACCCTCTGTTGCATCCTTTCATAACAACCTCTGCTTTTCCTGCATGGCCGCCTCAGACGCTTGTGTGATTCTTTGGCTAAAGTCTGCCTCTCCCACTTGACCATAAGCTCCCTGAGGACTGTGCATAGTCCGCCTCACTCCCTGCTTTCCTTGTGCCCAGTACACCCCTTTGTCAAATGGATGGACAGAGGAGTGGTGAGTCGCTTTTCTGGTGTCAGATCGGTTCCCAGTTGCAATGCATGTGCCTCATCACATAAATGAGCAGAAAGTTCCCAAGTGCCCCTGACTCCAGTCATCTCATCAGTTTGTTAACAGAGACAGACTGTGGGAATAGGAAGGACACCTCTCCTGTGGGGAATCTCCTGACCCGGTGACACCAAACATGTAGCCCACTCTGTACTGCCTGGAACATCTCTCTGCTTTTTCAGTGCTGCCTTTTATGTCTGCTTCTTACGACTTCCTGGTAGGCCTAGCAATAGATGAAAAATATTTGGTTCAAAAACTTACATCCTGTTTCTGTTGCTGAACAATCTTAAAGCTTTGCAGTCAGTTGCTGACTTGCTCTCCATGTCTCCAAAGGACCGAAAGACTCAGAATCATAGTGGGTCAGCTCAACAGTGTGATCCCCAAACCCACTTTGACCCAGTAGGATCAGGAATCCAGTGCTGTTAACTAATGTAACTTGTTGTTGAAGCTTAGATTCTGTTTTTCACCCTCACCTTAAAATACCAGCAACCCTCCCCAGAGACAACTAAAACTTAGAAATATGGCTTTCAAAGAAACATTACTTTCTAAAAATAGCCTAATTCTGAAAATAAATGTAAATTGCTTTACATTTATGAGGGTCCCCCCCCCCACATCAGGCAAAGAAGCCAAATTTCAGCGTGTATATATTTGAAATGTTTGCTGGGTTCTTAGACCATATTGTTTCTCCAGAGGATACCTCAAAAATCATTGTTCTCCTCCTGATTTCCTTGAGCTAATGCATTAGTCTTCCCAGGTGGCGTAGTGGTAAAGAATCCACCTGCCAATGCATAAGACACAAGAGATGCAGGTTCAATCCCTGGGTCAGGAAGATGATCTGGAGAAGGAAAAGCCAATCTGCTCCAGTATTCTTGCCTGGAAAGCTCCATGGACAGGAGATCCTGCGGGCTATAGTCCGTAGGGTCGCAAAGAGTTGGACACAACTGAGCATGCGCACGGACACACACACAGTGCCTTAATCACAAGGCTTCATACACGAAGGCTCTGTCTAGCTACATAACACCATCCAAGTGTTTTAGCCAAGAAGTAAGTAGTTTACGTGGATGTAAGTGGAATTGTCTTCAAGCTTAAATGAGACATGGTTGTGGTTTGTGTGTGTGGGGGGGGGGGTTAAGTTTTATTTTTTATTTTTCTGTGTTGTTTGTTGGGTTCCTTTTTTCTTTCTTTTTTTGGTAACATCTTCAGCTGATGTCCTGGCACCTGACAAAGTCACTCATGACACACTGTGGTGTGTCTGCCGTCCCTCTTGCCATAGGGATTAATTCAGTCTGCTCCACTGATACATGCTCAAATTATCACAAGTACTTTTATTATTTTTGAAAATTTGAAAAATACGAATTTGTTTAACTGTTCTGGGTCTTAGCTGTGGCACGTGGGAGCATCAATCTTCGTTGTGGCTTGTATATCTTTAGTTGCAGCGTGTGAAATCCAGTTCCCTGACTAGGGATGGAACCTGGGCCCCTGCATTGGGAGCTCAGAGTCTTAGCCACTGGACCACCAGGGAAGTCGCCTCACGAGTACTTTTAGAAACTCCCCCTGCACCCAGCTTCTTGTCTCAAGAGAGCCATTCCTCTATCCTCTTCCTCTTCCCCAGCACCTGCCAATTCCTTTTATCCTGCTTGTCTGCTGAGTTCCCTTTCTGCTAGAACAACCAGCTCCTTGGCATAAACAACATTCTGAGGTCAGATTTGTAAAAAGAAAAATTCCAAAGCACAACCTCCATCCCTGTTGTTGCACTGGAATCATCATTGTTAATATGTATCATGCGCTTCTTCTAGCGTTTCACACTCTTTATCGCATTTAATCCTTCAAGTGGTCTGTAACTCTGTCCTCCTCATTCAGCCATTCAGGATGCTGGGGTTCAGAGAAGCTAGGTGACTGGGCCAATGCAACAGCATTGGAGCTGAAACCCACATCTCCAGCCTTCTACTAGCCCAAAGTCTCACTCAGTGATCTTTTAAGAGTGGTCATGGGACTTTCCTGTTGGTCCAGTAGCTGAGACTCTGTGCTTCCAATGCAGGGGGCCCAGGTTCAATCCTGGTCAGGGAACTAGATCCCACATGTGGCAATTAAAGAGGCAAAGTGCCACAAGTAAAGACTGAAAATCCTGCATGTCGCAGCTAAGACCCAGTGCAGTCAAATAAATATTTTTTGTTTTTAAATACATGCTCAGAAGTATTTTTGAAAAATGAAAAAAAAAAAAAAGTCACCTTCAGGGACTGGGGAGTAATTTTTCTCAAGATCTTGTGGGTGCTGCAATGGGTCTTAATTGGGAAGAGAAAAGTCTATGATCTGGAACACAAAACATTAGCTCTGGAGTTTGTTTTTGAATTCAAACCTACCTTCATATTTCAGAAGAGATATAGGTCTCTGGCCAGGCACCAGAGATAAGACACAAGATAGACGTAATTCCTACAGTCACAGAACCTGGTGGGGAGGAGACACACACATGAGTAATTGGCAGTATTTTAATAAATACCTGGTTAGGGGACATGCCAGGTGGGGATGGAGGCTTCTAAACCAGACTTGCCAGGTGGGAAAGGGCTGCCCAGAACAGGGGACTTCTGACTTGAAGACTGGAGGATGAGTGAGAGTTTTAGGCAGCTCACGACTGGGGTCAGTGGGCAGTAAGGTTTCTGGAAGAGCCAGAGGGAGTTTGATGTGTGATGTGGGGAACCCAAAACTGGTGCTCTGTGACTACCTGGAGGGGTGGGGTGGGAGGGAAGGGGGGGGGGGGGGATATGCCTATGGCCCATTCATGTTGATATATGGCACAGCTATCACAGTTGTAAATTATCCTCCAGTTATAAAACGTAGTGCCAAGTCCTGGTGGTGAGAATGTGATCCAGGGTGTCTCCATTTTTGCCCATCAGATCAGATTGCATGGTATAGCTATAGCTGCTGGAGAGCCTTGGAAAAGGCAGATCAGTGGGGAAAGGTGTTGACTGTACTCAGAAAACACCCATCTATTTCTCACGTCTAATTAACAGAAAAAACTCGAATCTCCACCCGCATCCACCAATCCCTTCCTGGAAGATGAGCCAGCAGCAGAGATGGAGGAACTGGCATTAGAGAAAGGAGATTTAGAGCAAGTAAGTCTGGTTTGCATTTCCCCTCACAGCCTGCCGAATGTTTGTTTCTGAAAATGGGTCTGCTCGCTCTTAAATATGATCCCTTGGCTGTTGACCACATTCAGAGATTACAACTTTGGTGGTCTTTCTAGAAGGGCTTTATCTGAAAGCGCATTTAGAAACCTGAGTAAAAGAGCAGCCCTTCCTGCCCCGCCCCAGCCCACCCCTCTGCTCTCCAGTCGCCTGGCCACCGGCCTCGGCAGCACAGCCAAGCTTGATCAGCGGGCATGGCAGGAGAGCCGACTCTGCCCTGGCTCGTTCATCATCTCTCGAATCTGTCAGCCCAGCTTCTGGTGGTCCCCTGATCTGGTCCGGTGATGACATGAGAGGCTGAAAGACCCCTGGAGAAGGTAGCAGCCCCTGTCAGCCAGGAGAGACTCCGACTCAGCGGAAGCCAAGCACCTTAGGTCCGGAAGCCGCCAGGGAGGCTTGAAAACACCAAGGGGACCAGTGGCATATTTGGAGAGTTACTTTGGAGGGTTACTTTTCAGAGCACACCAGCACTTTCATTTCCTTCGGCTTTTTCTGTCCAACTCTTAAGTTTCCTCTCCCTCCATTCCAGAGAATGGTGTTTTTGTTTCATTGCCATTTTATGACACGAGAGGTTAGAGCAATAAATCAGGACTTTTCCTGTCTGGATTAGTGAGCCTTCTTTTTAATTTTCTACACTTGGCTGCTGGAGGATGATTTTGTGAGATTATTTTGATCCAGACACCACCGAAAGGGAGGCCGGCTGGGAAGAGCAGCTCTGGGAACCCCATAGCCGAGCACATGGCAGCTCACCCTGTGCTCCTGGCCCGGGGCGGGGGGAGGTGGGGGGGGATGGTAGGTGTTTAGTCCTGGCAGGAGCCAAGACAGCAGGATTCCCAGGAGCAGCTCTGAAAGGGATATGATCACTGATTAAATAACTATAATAACGTGGATGCCCCAAATTGTTATGGTGCTTTACGGTTTAAAAGTCTTCTACAGGCTTTACTTTATTTCGTCCTTCCTGTGCCTGCCTCTCCTTTTACAGGATTTCTGTGAGCGGCAGGCTCAGTGACTAGCCCAGGGTTACAGAGTTTGGAAGTGAAGAAGCTGGGAAAGGACTGGAAGCCAGGTCTGGAAGTCAGAGACTAAAATTCCTTTCCTGGCGCTCTTTCCATCACACCGTGATGTCGCCCTGAACAGTGGAGGACCTAGAAATGAATCCCATGAATAAAAGGGAATGAATAAAACTGGAGAGATGCCCTTGTGAAGAAGCTGGGAAAGGACTGGAAGCCAGGTCTGGAAGTCAGAGACTAAAATTCCTTTCCTGGCGCTCTTTCCATCACACCGTGATGTCGCCCTGAACAGTGGAGGACCTAGAAATGAATCCCATGAATAAAAGGGAATGAATAAAACTGGAGAGATGCCCTGAGGCCACATCCCAGAGATCTACAGGATTAAATGTAATTAATTTAAAGCCATCATATCAGCTAGGCTAGGAGAAAACAAAGATTTCTCTTAAAGAAATGCCTCTCTCAGGGACTTCCCTGGTGGTCCAGTGGTTAAGACTTCATGCTTTCAGTGCAGGGGTTGAAGGATTGATCCCTGGTCTGGGAACTAAGATCCTACATGCCACTCAGCACAGCCAAAAAAAGAAAGATCTGTGTCTCTCCCATTTTGGGAGGAAGGACTGGGATGAGAAAGAAGAGTCCAGGTGTGGAGCTCATCCTCCACCCACGCTTGGGTATCTGTACCCTCTGAGCGGCCTTCTGTAGTTGGGCCATTTTCAGGGCCCTCCTGTCTCCCCAGCGCACATGGGGAGTCACATCCAGAATCATGTGACTGTCACATGTAGCTGAATACTCAGATGCGCGCAGTCTTTTGGAAAATTACCCCATTAGCCACTCATCTCTGGGTGTCACAAAACTGGATTATGATCGAGTTCCCCATGAGCTACAAAATCAGTTTTGTCAGGTAACTTGGTTTTTTTTTCTTTCTTGTGGAACTTTTTGCTCATCCTGGAAGCTTGAGATTAAGCTTGTCTTAAGGATGAAGATCTGCTCATTCTAAGGACACAAAACACAGGTACATGGGGTAAAGCAGAGTCATGTGATGGAAAAGATGCCAGACTCTGGTTTGCCATCAGCTGGCTATGCGACCTTAGGTACTTTTCTTTTTGGACTTCCCTTGTTTAGAGGGAGCCAGTGGTTTTCCAGTTCTGTTCCTTGGTGCCCTGTCACATGTCGCTGTGGGGAGCTGGGAGGACACCAGAGCTCTAAGTCCCTCCAAACAGAGCAGTTCTGTTTTGAGTCACTTTTTTCATGGACTCCCAGGTAAAGTTACTTTGGGATCAGGGGTTCTAGGTATGTTCAAAAGGAAAGTACTAAGACTTCGTGGAGGTCCAGTGGTTAAGACTTCAGCTTCCAATGCAAGGGGTTCAATCCCTGATCAGGAAGCTAGATCCCACATGCCTCTCGGCCAAAAAAAAAAAAACAAAACATAAAACAGAAGCAATGTTGTAACAAATTCAGTGAAGACTTCAAAAATGGTCCATATATTTAAAAACCTAAAAAAAGTACTGAAAACCTCTGAGCTAGATGACCCACCCTCAGTTTCACAGGCTGTTCCTTTTTAGTAATAAAACTTGACACACCAGTGATTAATGTCTCCTCGTCTGCGTCCCTAACCTCCTACCGCCTCCCCAGCACCATCCCGCTTGTGGTTGATTAGGTGGGAGCTCCAGGACCACCCCCACCCCCGCCCGGACTTCCCGGTCACTCCCTGGCTTCTGAAGTTGGGCGCACCGGAAGAGGAGGAGCCAGGTGGGGCTTCAGGGGAAAGCACACAAGATGCCCGTGGTGAGCTCGGCTGGGGCAGGGGGACCAGCAGTTGTCCTGGGTTACCCAGCCTGTTGGCATCGCTGCAGTCAGCACACAGGGGGCCTTCAAGATGAGGCTATAGGGAAGGGAGCGTGAACTTGAAAAGAGGTATTTAGTTCAAGCAGTCTGTTGCCAACATGTTCCCAATGATTAAAAAATGGCATCTGAAAGAGGACTGAGGGTCCTCAGAGTATAAAAGAAAGAAGAAATAAGGAATTTCTGGCTTTAAAATGTACCCTTCTGGTGATCTGAGCAGTTAGATTTAATCTGTTTACATTGGATTGTAATAAAAGGAAATGGGACCAGCTGCAGACCTCCTTGCTGTGACAACAGTAACCTTTTATTATTCCATCAAACTCCAGGAGGAAATGGCTTAAACATCTGCAGCTTTTGGACAGAATCCACACACTCCGAAGTCCAGCCCGAGTGCTACTGCTAAACGACTTTAGTATATTCTTTAAGCTGAGAAGCCACCCTTTAAGGAGCTAGCAGGTGCAAAGGGAGACACCAACTTGAGCTCCAATTCTAGCCTGTAGCATCTAAATATGAACACAGATATGAGGCAGCCAGAAGCAGGAGGCACCTCAGTGGGGGTTAAAAAAAAACAGGCCTGAGGCAGTGCCTGCCATTGTTCCCCTCTTGCTTCCAGATCACACTGAAAACTCTGTAAGAGGGCAGGGAGCTGTGACTCCTCTCTGCTGGGAGCGCCATTAGAGGGCAGAGGCTGGGCGGAGTAGAGGCGCCTGAGGAAGGTTCGGGCCACCTGGGCTGTCTGGCTGTGCGGCTGGCTCTCTGAGCCACAGCCAGAGGTGTCTGTGGGGCCTCATCAAACTTGGGTCCCCAGGAAGACGGGTCAGGGTGAGTTTGTTGAAATATCAGGTAGCCATACTCCCTAGTCATCAGAATCTCTGTTTATCTGAATAAGCTCTCTGGATTCATCCATACATTTTTATCACATATCATTTTGTGCATACATAAAAAGAAAAATATAAGCAAAATAAATAGGTAACGATATTCCCCAAACTTCTTTGCCTGTGGAGTCTTAACTCTGCTGAACCTTTTTTTTTTTTTTAAGAGCTTTTTGATGTGGATCAATTTTAAAATCTTTATGGAATGTGTTACAGTATTGCTTCTGTTTTATGTTTTGGTGTTTTGCCCATGAGGCATGTGGGATCTTCTCTCTCCAATCAGGCATGCTCCTGGGAATCCAACCAGGGATCCCAACCAGGGAACCCGCACCCCCTGCATGGGAAGGGGAAGTCTTAACCCCTGGACTACCAGGAAGTCCCTCTGAACCACTTAAAAAAAAAACAAAAAACTTTTAATTTCAAAATAATTGCACACTCATAAAAAGTTGCACAGAGAAGTCCTGGATACCCGTCTCTCAGCCTCCCTCAGTGCTGATGACTCCCATAACTACAGCACGTTATCAAAACCAGGATGTTGGTGCTAACCTCGTTTTTCACTCAGGTGTGGATGTCTCTGCTGCCACACAGTGTGGTCCCAGCTGCTGGTGATGTGCCGTTTCTCAAAATGCTCCTCTACTATACCTGGGATATACCTGTAGTATGGTCATCATCAAACCAGCTGGTTAACACTGACACAGTACTAGTCACTCAACTCTAGGCCTTATTTGGATTTTTTATTGTCATTTGAAACCTTTTTCTCTTAAAAAAAAAATGTCAAATTTAGGGAAAGTTTTAAAAATATTGCTGCTACTGCTAAATCGCTTCAGTTGTATCTGACTCTGTGCGACCCCATAGACGGCAGCCCACCAGGCTCCCCCGTCCTTGGGGTTCTCCAGGCAAGAACACTGGAGTGGGTTGCCATTTCCTTCTCCAATGCATGCAAGTGAAAATTGAAAGTGAAGTCACTCAGTTGTGTCCAACTCTTCGCGACTCCATGGACTGCAGCCTACCAGGCTCCTCCACCCATGGGATTTTCCAGGCAAGAGTACTGGAGTGGGGTGCCATCGCTTCTAACTCCCAAATATCTTTCACCTGAGCTCACTAGTTTCTGCTGTTTTGCTGCACTCACTTGACCATTTTCTCCCCTCCCCTCTCTCTTCTGTTTCTTACTCCCCCTCCCTCTGTCTGTCTCTCTTTCAGAACAAGTCAGTGTATAAGTATCATGCCCTTTGTCTCTGAGTATTTCAATATGTATTTCCCTTCTAGGAAACACATTCACTTAAGAAAAATGTTCACTAAAGAGAGGTACTCACTAAAATCACCACAGATCAAAATCAGAAAATTTAACACCAGTGTGATATCTCATTTATAGATTTATTTAAATGTTATAATGTGATCCAAAAGTGATAAATTAAAACACTGTCAATTGTTGGGAAAGCACACTGAAATTAAGTAAAGCTGGATACAAAATACACATGTTGATTTAAAACATGACAATTTCCTATATTAGAAAAACTCCCATTTATAATTTCCAGAAGTTATCCTACAGACATGTGAATATTTTTGTCAGGGGAATAAAATATAAATAAAGGGAATAACTATAATATTTATGAAGATTGGATTTTAGTTAATGAAAAGGCATCTGGGTATTGTGGTCTTGTTTTCCAGTTCTAAAATCAGGATATCTGGGTCCTCCGTGGCTCAGCTGGTAAAGAACCTGATGCCAGTGCAGGAGACACAGAAGCCAGGGGTTGGATCCCTGGGTCGAGAAGATCCCCTGGAGAAGGAAATGGCAACCGGCTCCAGTATCCTTGCCTGGAAAATTCCGTGGACGGAGGAGCCGGGCAGGTTACAGTCTGCGGAGTCGCAAAGAGTTCAACACAACTGAGCATGCCCATCCGCACGCTGTGTGGTGCTGGCGAGATCAGGGCATTTCAGGGCATCTAATTCTAAGAGAGCTAGACAAAGTAAGCCACAGTTCTCTGTTCGCTTGTCAGACCACTTTATTGAAAGGAATAACAAATTTTGAAATATAAGTAACTGACTTGGAAAATGTAAAACAGATAAGGACCACACCTTCCCAGTCATCACACTGCATCACAGATCCCTCATTCTAAACTAATGGAAATGTAGACAAACCCCTAAGGTATCTATGAAATGAAGTAGAACTTTGGATCTAGCCAATTTAAACTCAGATTAACCCGGTCTTATGTGCTAAGTCACTTCAGTCATGTTCAACTCTTTGCTACCCGATGCAACCCGCCAGTCTCCTCCCTCCATGGGATTCTCCAGGCAAGAATACTGGAGTGGGTTGCTATGTCCTCCAGGGGATCTTTTCGATCCAGGGGTCGTACCCGCGTCTCTTATATCTCCTGCATTGGCAGGTGCCTTCTTTACCACTGATGCCACAGGGTCTCTTACAGTCTTAGCCTAAGGCCTGACTTTGGCAGTGACTTCTGGATGGTAAGAGAAAATAGCCCAGACTATAGTTAGTCTTAGGAAGGACCAGAGTTTCTTCAAATCCTGCCGAATAAGTAAATAAAGACATGGAGTTCTTAGAAGATGAAAAGGGAATAGAGCTAGATATGAGATTAAATGGGGTATGTCTACAGTTGACATTTCGGGTGATCATTACCAGTTTTTATAGATATTTTAAAGCATTTTGGTTTTTTTTGTGTTTTTTTTTTTTTTATTACTAGAAGAAGGTAATCATTATTTCTGTCTGTCTTTAGGAGCTTAGCTTTTCCCATGTATTAAGAGATGAACAGTTCAGTTCAACGAGTATAAGTGCTGATTTATATCCAAATTGTACCCTTGTATCAACCCCAGCAAAGCCGCAGAGACCTGTATCTATTTTCAAATGCCCACAAACAAAACATAGATAGAATTGACTTTTTCTTTTTTAAGGAACAGAAATATGTAGGAAGATCTTGTTTATTTTTTAGATGTTTTGAAAGGAAATTTAGTAGCAAATAGTAGTTTTAAAATGCTTGCCTACCCAGATAACCTTTTTATCAGATACAGTTTTCCCAGCGTCAGTTGGGGACCAGGGCTGATCCATATTTTCTCTGGTATAAGGCAAAAAATACAGATAAAACAGCCAGCCTGTCTATCTACCTATCTATCTTTCTATCTTGGTATAAGGTCACCAACGAACTGTCTCTTCTTGGGAGGAACTGCCTTTATGCATCTATTTTCTCTTTTAAAAGGTTTAGGTATAAAATACTCTTTTTAGGAACTTGTGGCAAGACTATCGAGAGTGTAAAGTAGCAAAATAAAAAGTTAGCAACCCTGTGTTGGCCCTCTACCCTTCTTGTTTTTGTTTTTGTTTTTTCCTATTTGTTGATGAAATTCAGCAGTCAAGAAGCACTGCAGGGACAGCAGCGATCTAATAGGAAGAGTTCTGGTTCAGAAGATAGGAAACTTCACCCTGTGCCTGGGGCACGCTGCTAACACCTCCTGTGCCTCTCTTTTTTCAGGTGTAGCTCAGTTGTGTCCAGCTCTTTGCGACCCCATGGACTATACAGTTCACGGAATTCTCCAGACCAGAATACTGGAGCGAGTAGCCCTTTCCCTTCTCCAGGGGATCTTCCCAACCCAGGGATCAAACCCAGGTCTCCCTCATTGTAGACGGATCCTTTATCAGCTGAGCCACCAGGGAAGCCCTTCTTTCAGTGTAAAATAGTAGTCATAATTCCTGCAGTGAGGGTTGTTGTGAGGAGTAGATGAGAGGTTATTTCGTATCAAAGCGCTTGGCCCATAATAACAAGCAGTAAATGGAGGCTTTCAGAACTAGACTGTGTAAAAGTACTTTAGACATTCCAAGGCACTGCCCAGCTATAACATGCTGATTGTTAGCAAGAATTTGCATTTTTGAAACATCAGTCAGATGATGAAGAACTTCCAAATTGGAAATGCATGTGTTATCACAGTAGCTGTAAATCTTTCACTGCACAGAGCACATAAATGATGCCAGCAAAGCTGGTTTATTATTCACAAGCTGGCATGAATTATAATACAGGACATAGTCCCAGTCTAGTTACACTGCGTGCTGCTTTTCTGTAAGTTAGGAGTGAACTCTGAAGGGATGTTTTTGTTGAAACTGCTGGAAAATTTGCAAAGATGGCTCAAGTATAGAGTTTCTTTTTTTCTTTCCTTTTCTCTCTTTTTTTCCTTTACAGCCTAAGAAGCCTAAAGCCCCAGACAATCCATTTCACGGCATTGTTTCCAAGTGTTTTGAGCCGCATCTCTACGTGTATATTGAGTCCCAGGACAAGTGAGTGACAACCACTTTGCTGCTTTCCCCTGCCATTTCTCCCTCCTCGAGTCAGGGAGGGGCCTCACAAGGGCACAGCTCCTTCTAGAGGTTGAAGGAGGGACTTGGCATGCCCATGACCCTCCCTGGAAAGCTGCTAAGGATCCTTTTTGGTCTTTTGAGCGTTATAATGTATTATGTCTATAAATCTCAGAAGCCTGAATGTGACTCTGAGGCGCTCCCAAACGGGTCCCAGCGCCTATTTCCGAGATGGGCACTGAGCCCTTACATCTGCATATCAGTCTGCCAGGCTTTACGATGTCAGGTGCTGAAAAGTGGAGAATGAAAGCCTCAACTCTAATGTATATGTTTTCAAGTATAATTTATTTACCTTTTCATTTTGAAATCATTTAGATTCACCAAAAAGTTATAAAAGAATTCTCATTTATCCTCTGTCCAGAGAATGGTGGTGGTGGTTTAGCTGCTAAGTCGGGTCGGACTCTTTGTGACCCCATGGACTGTAGCCCACCAGGCTCCTCCGTCCATGGGATTCTCCAGGCAAGAGTACTGGACTGGGTTGCCATTTCCTTCTCCAGGGGATCTTCTGACCCAGGAATTGAACCCATGTCTCCTGCATTGGCGGGCGGGGTCTCTGCCCCTGCACCACCTGGGAAGCCCCCAGCGGATGGTAGCAGCTTATAGAACCACAGTTATGAAGACGAGGAAGGTGCTGCCCTCCCCTGCATGTCCTCCCTCTGGCCCAGGACCCAGTCGTGCGTTTAGTTGTCAGGCCTCCTTAGTCTCCCTTAAGCTGAACAGTTCCTCAGTCTCTTCTTTGTCTTCCACGACCTTGACACTTTTGAAAAGTGTTTTACCAGCTCTTTTGTTCAAAGCCCTCAATTTCTGTTTGTGATGTTTCCTCTTGATTAAATCCAGATTATGTGTTTTGGGCAAGAACACCACAGAGGTGACATTGTGTCCTCAGTGCCCAGCGCACGACGTCAGGAGGGGGCACCTCACGTGGCTTTGTCCTGTTACTGCTGAGGTTGACCTTGACCAGTTGCTTAAGTGGTGTCTGCCAGCTTTTTCCCATTAGAGCTGCGCTTTTGCTTTAAAATAAGTATTTTGTGGGGTGATACTTCGGGACCATGTAAGTATCCCCCGTCTCGTCACTTTGCCCCTCATTGTCACATCCCTTGACAATTCCTGCCTGACTGTGATTACTGCTGCTGCTAAGTCGCTTCAGGTGTGTCCGACTCTGTGCAACCCTATAGACGGCAGCCCACCAGGCTCCGCCGTCCCTGGGCTTCTCCAGGCAAGAACACTGGAGTGGGGTGCCATTGTGATTACTGCAGTGTTTGCCAAACACTGGGTTTCTGTCATTTCTTCTACGTTTACTCATTGGGATTCTACTAGAAGGAAGAGCTTCCTCTTCTCCCCAACTCGTTGGTTGGTTTGTTTTTGTCTGTTTGGACTGACGGCTTCTTCTTTTCTTTGATGGATTATCATCCGTTTAATATACATGCTTTTTACAAATGCAGGGGCTCCAGAAATGCTTACCAAGCAGCCCCTGCAACCACAGCCAGCTGAATATGGTCATGAGCACCCTCACAGCCAGCAGAGTGTGGTCATGCCCAGTATCCACTTCAACGCATAGGACAGGGACCCCTCCTCACCCCTGAAGCTCTGTCCACAGCCAGAGCAACTGTGGAAGGCCCGTTTTGGAAAGGCCGGGTTTCTGAAACAGGTCGAACTGACTGGAGGCAGGCTGGTCCAGGCTTTGTGAAGAGGCCCTGTAGCCTAAAGTATATGTTTAGGAGAACCAGAGAGTGGCTCACACAGGGATGACAGCAGCTCCTCAAGGGGAGCTCTCTGGGAAAGCACTTAGGTCCTAAAGTCTAGTCCCTCTCCCCCTTTTTTTAATGCTTCTTTCATTTTAGCACAGTCTTACTTAAAAGTATATTCCAAGGATAAACCAGAAAATTAAGAGAACGTTTCAAGTGGGTATTTGTGTCTTACCTGGGACATTATTGTTCTTCAGCTGTTTCATTTTATTGCTGTTATCCATTCGCCAAGTCGTGTCCGACTCTACGACCCCATGGACTGCAGCGCCCCAGGCCCCTCTGTCTTCCATTATCTCCCAGAGTTTGCTCAAACTCATGTCCATTGAGTTGGTGATAGATTGCTTCTATTCTTTTCTTCGTTGATTACAAAATGCATATTTTGTAATCATATTACAAATTACATGTTAAAACCCTGGAAAATTATTTGTGAAAGAGCTTCTGTGTTAACAAAAACAACCTCCTCCCTGCCATCTACCCAGCAAAAAAAAAAAAAAGTTGCCTTGACATCTTTTGCCTTGTAAAGCCTCAGTTTTCCTCCTGCTCTCTATCCATTTGGCTTACATCCATAGGCATGCAGAAGGGCAGACTACTAAAATCAAGTTTAAGAAATCATTTCCTCGTCTGTTAAATAGTTACTATTACCTTTTTTTTTTTTTTAAACATCCTCTCTTCTGCATTCACAAAGTTTTTTCTCAAGATTACTAATAAGACACCTCTGCAGGGCAGGAAAAAGGAGCTGCTATTTGCCTGTTAGATGAACAGGTCTTGAAGCAGCCCACCTGTATGACTATTATGGGCCAAACCCCTGTCTTCTCTTATCAGTCCAAATTCTTAGTTTTAGAAAGGCTTGAAAGCTGCTGGGTCCAGGGTTTAAAGTGCGTATCTGAGATAACCATGTGGTTTCCCCAAACCTGTCCAGTTTAAAAAAAAAAAAAAAGAGTCATTTTGTGGATTATCTGGTGTCATCCTGGATCCACTCTTCTCACATGGCCTCAATTCATATAAAGCACACTCATTGTTCATGAGACTTTGGGTGAAGGGCCAGCCCTCCCTTCCTCAGGGACTCTCCATTTCTCTGAAAAATGCAGTGCTGGCCCCTCAGCCTGCCGCCTGGCTTTGCTGGGACGCGTCCACAACACAAGGGCAGTAGCGGAAGCTTCTCTTAGGAGAACTGCGTAGGCTGGGCTGCTCTCCCTCCAGAATAAGCAGCAAAAGCTGGGAGCAGGAAATCAAGTTCAAGAAACCCATTTCTTCATCTGTTACAGGAGAGCATCAGACAGAATAATGCCTAAAGCAGTGGTTGTTACCCTCGAGACATAGACCCCTCTGAGAACCAACACAAACCACAGGCCTCTTTGCCAAAAAAAAAAAAAAAATCCACATGAACCCACACACTATTTTGAGTACAGTTTCAAGAGGTTCTTCCAAGTCCTTCCTGAAGTCAGAGAATCCTAAGACTGGGGAAGGAACTCAAGTGGGCATTGACTAGGGGCAAATCACTATTCCTGTCGTAGCTCTGCAAGGAGAAAAACCTGAGGCCGTTCACAAGCTCCCAGAGGACAGAGACCCAACCCAAGGTAGTGGAAAGAGCATGGGCCTGGGTGCCAGGCCCTGCACCCCCGCCTCGGGCCTCCAGCTCTGGTCCTCACCTCTCCGAGTCTCTTTTGCACCCTCTACAGTCAAGTGAATAAAGCCCCCCGGCAGGATTAGCAACGAGGGTGAAACGACACGACATGTCGGCACCTGGCACAAGAAAACAGGGCTCGGGAGCCGCGTCTGCTCTGCCCTTCTGGTGATGCTGTTCCAGGTTCTCGGGTGCTTGGGTGGCCTGGTCGGTGCTGCCAGCTCTCCGTTGAGCCTGGCGTGGGGTCTACCCTCTCATCTCCGTACGCCCTCTCTGCCCGGGGAGAGTCCTGGCAGCACCTGCCCCAGCCCAGGGCCCAGCAGCAGCAGGAGGACTGCGGAGCCGGTGCCCAGGGAGGAGGCAGGAGTGGGGCTGTCCCGAAGTCACCTCTCACCCGGCTGGGCCGAGCTGTCCTTCCGTGCCCTGAGCTGGTTTCTCAGTTTTTGTTTATGTCCAAGGAGGAAGTTGTATCTCTTCTACTCTTGGAGATATAGTCATTTTTTTTGGCTGACTCTTGGAGAAGCAGTTTCTCTCCATAACCACTTTTCCTTCACTCCACTCAGTGACATTTTCAGGCTGAGAAATTATTAGTGACTCCATTTCTGCCCGTTTGATTTCTCTCCATAACCACTTTTTTCTTCACTCCACTCAGTGGCATTTTCAGGCTGAGAAATTATTGGCGCCTCCATTTCTGCGCGTTCTCCTGAGTTCTCTGTAATAGCTTTTGTGGAAATAGAGCCTGCCACCACTTCTGGCTTGGTCAGCCTAGAGTTTCCTGTAAACAGACGTTGCTTGTTTGTTTTGAATTAACTTCTAACTTTCAGAAGAGTTCCAAGAATTGTTCACAGAGCTCCTGTGTATCCTTCCCCCAGATTCTTCCATTAACAGCTGTCCCTCCCACCTCTGAGCAGACACACTCACAGACAGACACATTCTCATGTATATATACACATTGCTTTTTGTTTCTTTGTTCATTAGTGTCTTAAGTCATGTCCAACTCTTTTGTGACCCAATGCCTGTAGCCTACCAGGCCCTTCTGTCCGTGGAATTTTCCAGGCAAGAATACTGGAGTGGGTTGCCATTCCCTTCTCCAGGGGATCTTCCCCACCCAGGTATTAAACCTATGTCTCCTGCATTGTCAGGTGGATCTTTTCTACTGAGCCACCTGGAGACCCCCACATAGCCGCAGTGTAGCCATTAAAATCAAGAAGGTAGCGTTGACACAGCACTTGCATTGAATCCATAGACCCCATTCACTTTCCCCATTTGTCCCAATCCTGTTTTTTATAGATCTCAAATCCATTCCAGGATTGCAGGTTACATTTATTTGTCACAACTCTTGGTTCCATCCAGAAGAATAACTTTTATCTTCCAAAGCCTGAAAATTTTTGATGAGTACAGGCCAGTTACTTTGTGGAATGTCCCTCAGTCTGGTTCTGACTGATGCAGACTCATGAGTCATGATTCATACAGGAGTGGTGCCGTGTTTCTCTCAGTGACTCCTGTCATGAGACATACAGCGTCAACATGCCTCATTACTTGTGCTGCTCATTTTTACTACTGGGTTTAGATGGTATCGGCCAGGTTAATTAATAAGTATTTCAGTTCAGTTCAGTCGCTTAGTCGTGTCCGATTCTTTGCGACACCATGAATCGCAGCATGCCAGGCCTTCCTGTTCATCACCATCTCCCAGAGTTCACTCAGACTCCTGTCCGTCGAGTCAGCGATGCCATCCAGCCATCGCATCCTCGGTTGTCCCCTTCTCCTCCTGCNTTAAAGATCACCTTAATGAGCCTTTCAGTTCAGTTCAGACACTCAGTCGTGTCTGACTCCTTGCGACCGCATGAACCGCAGCACGCCAGGCCTCCCTGTCCATCAACAACTCCCAGAGTTCACCCAAACCTATGTCCATTGCGTTGGTGATGCCATCCAACCATCTCATCCTCTGTGGTCCCCTTCTCCTCCTGCCCTCAATCTCTCCCAGCATCAGGATCTTTTCCCTTTACAAAGTATCTAAACCTATCCTCACGTACACATTACTTTTCAAGTACATCTCACTGAATTTCTCACTAGCAAACATAGATAATTTCTCCACATTTCATGAAACAATGCATGGAAAAAGAAAGGGTAGTTATATGTCAACTGAATCTCAACAAAACTAAAAAAAGAAAAAACAGACAAGAGATTACACAATCATACAAACAGTACCTTTTCAGCCCTTCTTTAGACAAAGTAGAAAATACAGTTGAAATGAAATGTGTGGCTTCCAAAGAAGCTAACAGAAAGGCAAATGTGGACTTATTTGTTAAAATATGCATGAGAATGTGAAGTAAAAGAATGTATAATAAACATAGCAGGTGGAAAAATAAAAAAAGCAAAGTGCTCAGAAACATAAGCCCTCATTCAAGTGCCTGTGCCACCTCGTTCTAGTTGTGTGACCTTGAACAACTCAGTGTAGCTTTCTGAAACTTGGGTTTTCTCTCACTAGAAGAGGTGGTCTAAAATCTGTAACTTTCAAACTATAATCCTAAGAGTTTTGAGTACTTGCTCCCAGCTGACAAATGCTCTGCCCTAACAGAGGAATGTAGAGAAGGCAATGGCACCCCACTCCAGTACTCTTGCCTGGCAAATCCCATGGACGGAGGAGCCTGGTAGGCTGCAGTCCATGGGGTCTAGGAGTCGGACACGACTGAGTGATTTCACTGTCACTTTTCACTTTTATGCACTGGAGAAGGAAATGGCAACCCACTCCAGTGCTTTTGCCTGGAGAATCCCAAGGACGACAGAGCGGGCTGCCATCTATGGGGTCACACAGAGTCGGACAGTGAAGCTACTTAGCAGCAGCAACAGAGGAACGAATGGAGACATGCATTCGCCCACATTAACATACATAGCCACTCAAGGTTACCTGCTTTACATATCAGGCTTACAGGTAAGAAACTCTTTGTTTTCTGACCTAAAAAAGAAAAAAAAAAAGGAAACAACTGGGAAATCAGGAAGGCTCTAAATTTCTTTGATTCTTCCTTCTATACAACCATTTGTGCAAAAGGCATCCAAAAATATGAGTTCTTGATGGTGTCTATTGTGAGCATTGCAACACTGAACACTCAGCTATCAAGAGCTGCTGGAATTAAGCCCTTCTCTACATGTCAGATCCCTCACAAGTCTGCACATGTTTAAGATTTAAAACATGCAGCCTAATTAGCAGAGAGAGAGGAAAAAATAACAAAACCTGGCTACTTAACATTGATGTTGCCTTCCAATTGTACTCCCATTTGCAAATTTTACCATTGGACTTTTTTCCTGATGTAGTTGACATTTTATTTCCCTGTTAAGACTAAGCTCAAGAAAAAAGAGAGAGGAGGAAAGAGAAGGAAAAAACAAAGAACCAAACAAACAGCCAAGCAGGAGAACAGCCTGATAAAGATCACCGGAAGATTGTTGCCTCTAAAGAGTTCAGGAGTCTTGTAATAAATAACCCTACATAAATCCAAAGAGATTTGAAATGTTTAACTAGTTATTAAATGTGAGCAAATACACATACACACCACAGCCGAATATGCTTTAGCTTCATATCCTGAACACTATAAAAATGTCCTATTTATTGTGTTCTCAACAGTTTAACAGCTTGAATAGATTATATTCCTTAGAGGCAGCTACAATGCAAGGTTCAAGTTCCTAAAGTTCAGATCGGTTTAGGGCATTAAAAAAAAAAATTTCCCACAGGACGAATTATCTCTGAAGGAAAAAAAAAAAACAGGAGTGAGAATTCCTTCCATTAATCCATGTTTTGGACAGAGACGATGGAAATTCTCAGTCTCAAAGGTGACTTTTGCAGAAAGGCATAAACCAGAGTTCTTCCAGGAGGCCACACCCATGTCTGTTAGAAGTGCATAAGCGTGAAAATATGTAGGATATTTACATTTTCATTGCTCAAAGTTTACATAAACTGACTATGTCTGTACAGTTGATTCTCAGGCACTTTTCAAGCTGGCATTTTATACCTGCTACCTTCAAGTTAGTCAGTTAGAAAGTTCACTTATCTATATTTCTTCTCACTCAGCTAATACTACTGTATTGGGTCCCCAGAGAGGAGGCACATTAATTCACAGAATTCACAGAATCAGAGGCAAGATTATGAGATGGGAGAGTTGAAAGGGTTTTATTCTCTACCTCTCTGACATACAGAATTAGGGACAGAGAGGCAAGGTCATCTGAAATTTTTCTATGGCCCCTCAGAACTGATAAACCAAAATTTGGAAAACATTAACCTAAAAGGGGGAAATATACAGAATGAATTAGAGTATGGGCTTTTGAGTCAATTAGTAGTGGGTCCTTATCCCATTTGCTAACAGAAATCCGGCAAGATTTCAGATACTTTATTTTCCAACCTGTAAAATGGGAATTATGCTGAAGACTGTTTCATAGAGATGTGCAAATTAAAGAAGGGAGACCTAGACTTAGTTCATTATTGTTTTAGCATCATTACCTATATCCTTTGCTGATGATTGTGACATTTAATAGTATCAAAGGAGTCCTTACAGATAGAAAATTTCTATTAACTTGGTAAAATTCCATAATCAAACTTTTCATGTTCCACTTTAGCACAAGAAATAAGATCATTTATGGAGAAGAATTCATATATCCTAAAAATATTTTTTGCAAACTAAGGTAATATGTTATTAATCCAGTTACCAATCACCAGAGGCCCCTCCCCATCATCCTTCACCAGTGGACTAAGGTCACCATGCTGTTCTGTACTATTGATACCTTGTAGTCTCTTTATACTTTTCATGGTCACTACCCTTTTCCATACCAACTTAAAAAAAAAAAAAAAGAACCACATAGGTCTAAGCCATTTCAGGGACAAGGGTACAGTTAGGCATTATTTTCCCCTTCTCAGCTCTTCCATATAAAGAGACAGGATAAAGATTCTAAAATTCAGCAGAGAAGAGAGAAGAGGATGTTAGACCCACCCCTTGACTGATTTTAAATTGAAGCATTTCAGTATGGTTATTTCTCAGAGTCATTGAGGCCTAATGGTGCAATTTGATTTTGCCTAGATGAATTTCCCATGACAAATGATATTGGCTCATCATTTATAGTTGTGACTGAGTGCCAATATTTTTCTTCCTCCAAAGCTTGTGTAGGACAGCATGGAGCACTTATGTTCCTTAGAACATTTGTTTCCAATTTTACAAACACTGTGAATGTGGTTATTTTTGTAGCTCTGTTAGAAAAGTGCATGGCATTTGGTTTTCTTGTTGCAGTTAATTATAAATCATTAGAATTCCAATGCCCACAACAAAGGCCTTGGACCTTGAAGCTCAATCACTGGTGATTGCAATGGTCCTACCCATAGCCCTCCACCTCTTGCTTAATCTCTCCATTTCTCATTATGGGAGCAGGAGGGAGGAGGGGGAGTTATTTTAAGATGTTTGTATTGGCTTCTAAATGTGAAGCTTTGGTTCCAAGGTCTTCTTTTTTCCCAGAGCAAGATAAACTTCTTTGGGTTGTAAATCATGGGAGTTTTGTATCACTTGACAGAGTCCATGTTTGAAAGTCATTCCTATCGCCTCTCTGATGACTTAGGAAGCAGAGAGAGTTGCCCACGCATCATGAAAAGGACGCTTTCAGTAGCACTGGGCTTATGCCCAGATCTGTTGCTTTAGGAAGATAAATTATTTCTATTTTCATCCCCTCCCCACCTCAACCCCCCAGTAACAAAAAAAGCATTGTGACCTAACTGGTAACTTTAGGACAAGCCACTGGCAAAACTGAGAGACCTAAGATAGAGGGCCCTTCCTCCACCTCTGAACTGACCCTTCTTCCTGCCCACAGCCAGACATTCACATCCTTGGGCTGCCCTCAGACCCTGCTGTAATTATTCATCCTATCTTCACTCTCCAGGGCAGCACCCGTAGTCCCAAGTTTTTCTCATTAAAATATCTCTGCCCTAAATATCATTTTCCCACAGGGTTCTGTTTCTTGCTAGAGAGCAAATGACTACTCTAATTTTAAACAAACAAACAAACAAAAACTCTGCACTCATATATCAATAGGTGCCAACTGGATAGCGAAGTGAGGAACAGACTTGTTTTCTCCTTTTATAACTTCCAAACTTTTCCTCATTCATGGTCCTTTGACTGAATCAGAGTGGGCAACTGACACTCTGCCTTGTTCACCTCTATCCCCAGTGCCTAGAATAGCCCTTGGTATCCAGCACACTTCAAGAACAATTTGATGAATATATATGAAGGCCCATCCTCCTTCTCCTTCCTTCCCCTGTTCCTGGCTGACCTGGAGGGAGGCCTTGGAGCAGAACTTCCCCACCATAAACCCAATGAAATATATTCAGAGAGAACCAAGAAGGTTGACCCTGAAGACCACTTAGTCCCAACTCACCACTTCTATATAAGGAAATCGAGGCCCAGAGAATGGAAGTTTCCTGCCCAAAGTCACACAGCCTGTAAGGCAGCTGTCTGCAGGTGTCCCACAGCAGCCTGATATACCAGCGCCAAAAGCATCTGCTGCAGAGGATAAAGAAGTGATCAAAAACCACCACTACTCCAAAACATGAATGACTTACTCTTGAGAAAGCTCCACGCAGAGCTGGGTGTGGAGTTTTACAGGCACAAAGAAATCACATAAAATACAGAAGGACACTGCCCCCTTCTTTAAATAGTAACTTTATTCCTAGAGGGCTCTTCCCGCTGCTCATTCTTCAGGTCTCAGCTTTAAAAAAAAAAAAAAAAANGGAATAAATTTAGTAGACCTAAAACATTTTCAAAAATAGTGCAGATATTCCATATTCCCTCTCGTAAACTCCATGTTCGCATCTTACATAACTGTAGTATAGTTATCGTCAAAACCAGCTGGTTAACACTGATACAGTACTAGTCACTTAACTCCAGGCCTTATTTGGATTTTACCAGTTTTTCCACTAACGTCCTTCTTCTCTTCCAGGATCCATCATTATTTGTTTTAATGGTCAAATCGTCCTTGACTTGGCCCCTTCCAGCTGGTTTTCCACCCTTTTTGTATGCCCCTAGTGTTTTTTGAGCACTTTCTTTCTGGCACAGCAAAATACACCAGGCTCATCTTGTACTTTCCTAACCCAGCCCTGGAGTCATCCATTTTTCCAAGATCCCTTGTTCCCTTGGCGGGAGATGTTCAGAACCTAAGTGCTGGTCATCAGGTCTGTTCATTACTGCTTGAGTACCGTGCTTCTAGGCCCTCCACGCTGAGAGAGCTAAGAAATAACATGTATGTGTATATCTGTGTATATTTTTATCCTTTTATACCTATTTATATATTTAAACCCATCAGTCTATCCCAGTAACTCCAGTTCTAACCTAACACCACCGGGGTTATTGGAGTCTCCCTGTTCCCATGTCTGTAACTACTCTCTACAGCTGTGAGAAACTTGTTCCCAGTATCCTCCATGTCGTTATTTATCTGCTCCATTGGGTTATCTGGGGTTGGGGCTCTCCAACCCCACTGACCACACCAGAGCCAACCCTCCTGCCCCAGTCAAAAGGAGTGGGTGTATGTGTGCTAAATCGCTTCAGTCGTATCTGACTCTTTGCGATCCTATGGACTGTAGCTCACCATGCTCCTCTGTCCGTAGGTTTCTCCAGGCAAGAGTACTGGAGTGGGTTGCTGTGCCCTCCTCCAGGGGATCTTCCTGACCCGGGGATGGACCCCACGTCTCTCGATGTCTCTTGCACTGGCGTGCAGGCTCTTTACCGCTAGCGCCACCTGGGAAGCTCGCATGTACCCTTGGATGAAAAAGTTCTCTAACTTCCTGGGGTCTTAAGCTGCTTTGCCCACACTCATCCTCTTGCCCCCTTTTTCTGACTACCATCTTCCTCTTCTGGAGCCATCTCTCCTGTACTTTCCAATTAAAACACCATTTCTGTGAATGCTGCCTGCAGATCCACCAGGAAAAACAGCCTTGGCCATCCATACCTAAGCCTGGTCTGCAGTGTGGTTTTTCTCTCTGTGTTTTAATCTTTCCCTCTGTTGCCATCGCTCTGAAGTAGTCTTTGTTGCCAGGTGGCCTCTCGTATCAGTGGCACTCCCAGCAGTATTTCACATGGCTCCCCTGAAATGCTTATACAGTTCTTGAGTTAAAAGCTCAAGTTACAGGGAAGAAGGCAAAAGATCCCATCCACACCCATGATGTCTTTTTTTAAGCTGGAGAGAAAGTGAATCTGAGCAGTCATTGTGACGCCACAGGTCTGTATAGCACTTCTGAGATTTGAAATCAAAGCCTCGGGTAGTTGATAGAGCTTGGCTTCGGAGTCAGGCCCCAGTTCAAATTCTAGCTCCGATAAATTCTGTGGCCTAGGGCAAGTTATATTATTTTTCTCAGCATCAGTTTTTTCATTTTTAAAATGGGGGTATTAATGCCTTCTGATCAGGGTTGCTGCGAGGATTAAATGAGATTGTATTTATAATCCACGCAGCAGGGTACCTAGTTTATAGGCTTACAGCCCAGGGTAAGAGAGAGACCAAAAAACCATTTTGGAACACAGCGTGGAGGGGTGAAAGGTGCGACACCAGTTTGCTGTGGGAATTCAGATGTGTATGAACCTGCTGCAGGCATCTTCTGCCTTGGCCAGCCCGCGCCTTCTTCCTGTCCCCTGCCTCTCACATTGTAGTCTCTACTTTTTTTTTTTTTTTTTTNAAAAACCATTTTGGAACACAGCGTGGAGGGGTGAAAGGTGCGACACCAGTTTGCTGTGGGAATTCAGATGTGTATGAACCTGCTGCAGGCATCTTCTGCCTTGGCCAGCCCGCGCCTTCTTCCTGTCCCCTGCCTCTCACATTGTAGTCTCTACTTTTTTTTTTTTTTTTTTAAGAAATTTTTCTGGGTGATGTGTAATAGGATTGAACCTGGGCCTCCTGCATTGGAGCATGCAGTCTTAGCTACCGGACCACCAGGGAAGTCCTTTATACTTCTGACTCTAGGCCTTTATTCTTTCGCCTGAATCTGCTGTGGAATTTTCTGTCTAGTTTCCTCTCATATTTTCTTTGTCTAAAACAAATTGTTTGTAGTGTCTGTACTGCAAAACTAGCAATTTATTGGCGTCTTGAGATCTTAAGATTATAAGCATGAAGGTCCTGTCTCCCCTAATAGGATACTGCGTCTTTATCCTCACAGCACCATGAGCAGGACTTAACCCTTTATAAGCGTTTATTTGATTGTGATTGCTTTAGGGCATAAAGGGCTAGTCTATGATTCCATTCAACAGGTCAGCATGCGCATGTCCCTTTCTCCAGTAGCTCTTCTTATATCCTCATGCCGAAACTCAGGGTAGCATTTGGTGTCTGGACGAAATGGTAGCTTTTTTTTTTTAGGTGAATTCATTTTTGTCTGATACAGCCCACATCACTTTGCACATACTAAGTGCTCCATCCGTTTTGGTTGGTTTGGACCCTCTGTGCCAGCCCATGCGGGTGACTCTTCCTCTTCTGTGAGGCTGCTGGATCGCTCGTTTTCCGGTGTCTCGTGTGGCATAGCAGCATGCTGACGAAGAGTGCTAGGTGAAAGAGAGAGGTGGGATATTCTGATGGGTTTTTTTCTCATTCACACCAGAGAACAGTGTTCAAAGTAACCCAGTGAACATCCTGCAAAACGTGGAATATTGTTAGAGGTTTGTTTATGAGGAAATTTTTGTCTCTGTTCTATGATCATAATTGATTTACAGTCTTACTCATCAGCTTGACTCTGAAATAGGAGGTAGATGAGGAAGTATCCTGGCTTCAGCTTCCAGGGGAATTAGATGAGAGGATCAAGTAAAAATGCTTCAGAGCTCTGGCCCCTGTTTTGGTAGGTACCATGGACCCAGAGGTTAGAGTCTCTCATAGAAGGACTCTAGTGGAAGCCTTGCCTGCTGTTCTGAGCTCTCCTCCGTGCAGCAGCCCCGCCCCCACCTTGCCCTTCCATTCCCACCCTTTAGGGACAAGATGTGGAGGTTAGGCACCAACAAAATTTACAGATTAGTTTCACACATAAGCATAAAGGGGGAGGAGCAGAAGTAACAGAGGCCTTATCCCTGCTCTCAAGAATCTTGCAGTAACATGCGTGACACAGAGAAGAAGATTCTAACACTGTAGAGCAAGTAGCTTTCACCTTTTGTAGCAACTTCACCTTATAAGAAGGGACTGGCTACAGGACTATCTCAGGAAGGATCTGAATTTACCCCAGAGATCCGTGAGAAAGACAGCCATTCCTGATGAGCATTGCCCACTGCAGGCTCAGGATGGGAGGTCAGCATGTTTCCAGAATAAGTGACATCCTCACACTGTATAGTAGTGTATTTTTTTTAAAAAGTATCAGCATTACAGATGCCAGAAATTCCAATTATATAGAGGATGGGCATGAGTAGGGGTTGTCTGGGTGCCCCCTGAGCTGAGCTAGGAGGGCAGTGAACAGATGGCGACGGGAGGGACACCAAGGAAGGCATCCAGGCAAAGGCGCAGAGATAGGGGCTAGAAATGGAGCTGAGGGGGCAGCTGAGGGGAGTCCAGCTGAAGCATGGGGACACCGTGGAGGAGAAGTGGGAGATTAAATGGAAAGGTGAGGCAAGAAGAGGGTGTGAGGAAGAGGGATGGTCACCCTGGAGCTTTCCAAGGTCAAGCTCCTCCTTGGCTTGCTGACCATCACCACCGTCCCAGCCTAGGCCTGAAGTCCTTTGATGGCAGAGTGACTATATCTGGATGTCATAAGCTCTTAGTAGCAAAAGCTTTTGGGTAAAGTGTCAATCTTCCCCTGTTCATGCTAATTGATAATGCATGTGGTTCTTGTCTTTTTCTTCCTGACGGTTATATAAATATATGTAAAAAGCACAGCTGGTTTCCTGTAGCCTCAGATAGTAACCTAAAAAGATGCAGAATGTCAGGGCGGTGGGAACACCCTCCCCTTCCCCATGTTTCATACAGCACAACTGTGCAGGGACCAATTAATACAGCCCTGTGGGATGCAAACACTGATGACTCAACGTGACTGAGGCAAACTCAGTGAGATTCGAATGGGAAGTGGGCGAAAATTAAAACCATCATCACCACCGTGACCTGGGATAAGCCTGGAGCTGCTCAATAGTTTCTCTCCTCTCAGAATTTCTTGCACCTTTAATTCCAGAAGTTGTAAGAATAAACTACATTAAAGGAGAAAGAAAGCATTTTTTTGTAAAGAATATTTCGTTATAGTTCCTCTTTGTTTAGGTAGCTGTCTGCTGGGAATCTTTAGGTTATTGTTATTTTTCAGTTGCTAAATTGTATCCGCCTCTTTGCAACCCACTGGACTGTAGCCTGCCACAGTCCTTTGTCCATGGGATTTCCCAAGCAAGAATACTGGAATGGGTTGCCATTTCCTTCTCCAGGGGAACTTCCCGGATCAGGGATCGAACCCACGTCTCCTGCTTGGCTGGTGGATTCTTTATCACTGAGCTACCTAGGAAGCCCACCTTTAGGTTAATGATGTCTAAGTATTGGCTGACATTATACCTTTTGTGTTTGAGGAGTAGTAGGGTAGAGTGGCAATGGCAACCCACTCCAGTACTCTTGCCTGGAAAATCCCATGGGCAGAGGAGCCTGGTAGGTTGCAGTCCATGGGGTCGCAAGGAGTCAGACGCGACTGAGTTTCAGTTTTCACTTTCATGCACTGGAGAAGGAAATGGCAACCCACTCCAGTGTTCTTGCCTGGAGAATCCCAGGGACGGCGGAGTCTGGTGGGCTGCCATCTATGGGGTCGCACAGAGTCAGACACGACTAAAGTGACTTAGCAGCAGCAGCAGCAGGGTAGAGTGGAGGGCTTCCCAGGTGGCACTAGCGGTAAAGAGCCTGCCTGCCAATGTAGGAGATGTAAGAGACATAGGTTCGATCCCTGGGTAGGGAAGATCCCCTGAGGGCATGGCAACCCCCTCCAGTATTCTCGCCTGGAGAATCCCATGGACAGACGAGCCTGGCAGGCTGCAGTCTAGGCTCACAAAGAGTCAGACACGACTGAAGCGATGCATGCACGCACAGAATAGAGTGGGTAAAAACCATGAGGTTTGGAGGCAGGCTGCTTGGTTTTTAATCCTGGCTCCCCCACTGTCTGGCCGTATGACTCTGGACAAGGTCCTTTTCTGTTCCTTGCTTTGTAAAAAGGAGGTTAGTGTTAGTCCCCAGGTCATAAGGTTATTGTGATGATCAAGTGAAGTTCAATGAAGTGATGCTTACAAAGACCTGTGCAGCATAAGTGTTCAGAAAATGATGACTGTCATGATGTAGGGTTTCACTTACTAACATGGTACTAGGACCAGAGCACACAGCTAAGCGGTAGATTCTAGGCTCAGCTTTGCCGCTAAATTATGTGACCAACTTTCCAGGCCTTCATTTTGTCATCTCTCAGAGGGTGCAGTAATACCTTTTTTTTCCTCCAGGGGTTTGGGATCAAATGTGACCATGGAATGCCTTAAAAAGTGTAAAGCAGCAGACAAATGCCAAATTTTGTCATCGATGTTATTATGGGGGGCGGGGGCGGTGGTTGGTTGATGATACTGATAAAGATGGGTCCAATTTTTTTAGTGTTTTAAATTAATTGTTTTTTATTGAGGAATAGTTGATTCACATTATTGTGTTAATTTCAGGTATACAACAAAGTGATTCAACTATATAGGTTGATTCTTTTCCTATATAGGTTATTATAAGATACAGAATGTTGTTCCCTGTGTTACACAGTAAATCCTCGCTAATTGTCTGTTTTATATACAGCAGTGTGTATGTTAATCCCATGCTCCTAATTTTTCCCCACCCACTTTTTCCCCTTTGATAATCAGACATTTGTTTTCTGTTTGTGAGTCTGTTTCTATTTCTGTGAACAGATTCATTTCTGAATATAAGTGATATCATATAATATTTGTTTTTGATTTACTAAAATGGGTCCAGTTTTCAATGTAACAAGCATGAAGAATGATTTCCTGGTGGCAGTCAAGCACAATTGCTTTCTCCTTGTTGAACTAAAATGACATTTCACGTTTTCTTCCTCCTAGAAACCTTGGAGAGCTGATAGATCGGTTTGTGACCGATTTCAAGGCCCAAGGCCCACCTAAGCCCAACACGGACGAGGGGGGTGCCGTGCTCCCCAGCTGCGCCGACCTCTTCGTCTACTACAAGAAGTGCATGGTGCAGTGCTCGCAGCTCAGTACCGGGGAGCCCATGATTGCCCTGACCACTATTTTCCAGAAGTACCTCCGCGAGTATGCCTGGAAAATCCTCTCTGGCAACCTGCCCAAGTGAGTTCCCATTCTTCCTGGTGTGAGTGGTGAAGTAAGCTTCTGAATATACCTAAATATGGAAATCTTTGAGGAAGTCCATTCTGAAGTTGTTTACTGAACTGCTAAGAATATCAGGGAAATCCCCTGATGGAGTTTCTAAGGGTCTGAGATGGTTTCCTCTCGGATGGGATCCCCTAGCCAATCAGGACCATCACAGGAAATGCCCGCTCTAGCCACCAACATAGGTCACATCCTAGCACGGTGGACTCCAGAGTGTCAGTCCCATTATAGATGGATTTAGTTCACGTGGATTCAGTGATTCAGGGATAGGGACTTGGCAAAAAAATATGTGGGGCGATGGTAGAGATGGCTTTCGAATAGTAAGGGCAGTTTCACTGAGGCCAGAGTCTCTCTTGTGACATCCTGCTGTCTTGGATGGAGCCTAATATTTAAAAGTGTTGGGGGATTTGTGGGGAGGTCATTGTATAGCAGAGCTCCTAATTATAGTGACTTGTCTGTATTATTCTGGGGCACTAAAACATCGTTATATTTTTTATTGTGTGTGAGTATTCAGTTGCTCAGTAGTGTCCGACTCTTTGAGACCCCCATGGACTGTGCATGGGATTTCCCAGGCAAGACCCCAGTCTCCTCTGTTCATGGAATTTCCCAGGCAAGGACACTGGAGTGGGTTGCCATTTCTTCCTCCAGGGGATCTTCCTGACCCAGGGATCGGACTCATGTCTCTGGAGTCTCCTACATTGGCAGGTGGATTCTTTACCACTAGTGCCACCTGGGAAGCCCATATTTCTTACCACTTGAAATAAAATGGATCGTTCAACTAGAATTTTAGAGATACTTGGGATATATAGTAATTTGTATTATAAGAGAATATGATCTAAAGCAATGCTTCAGAATTTAGTAATTATAAATCTTCCCCATAGCTAAATTCAGCAGTTCTGGAACCAGCTTCTGTCATGGTCACCAAAATGTGTCATATAGAGGAATTTTACATTTTTAGGAGGAAAGAAAAGCCCTAGGCTCTGCTAACAGGTAATGTTTCACCAATGAGGATTTCTTTGAATATGATTAACACTATTTTTAAATTTTTAATAACTGGCATCCTGATTTTCAAAATAATGTAAGTTTGTTATAGTTTGGAAAACACAGAAGAGCACAAAGATGAAGATTTTAAAAAAAAAACGCAACCCAGAGAAGACAAATTGAACTTTTCAGTGTATATTTCCTGTTCTCTCTGTATATGTCGTGTGTGCAACTGTGTGTGCTTTTGTTTATTTGTTTGACAGAATTGGGACTGCAGTGCGTACAGTTAGGTTTGTACCCTGCTGCTTTCACTTAACCTCATGCTGTGTGCATTTTTCCATGTGTATTAGTCAGTGTCACAGCAGGAAGCAAATGGTACATGGCTGGGGTATATTGTCAGTAAAGCGACTGTTTAGAGCAGTAGGGGCAGGTGAAAGGAACCAGCGGAGAGGACTCTGAAGCATCCAAACACTTGGGTAATTGCTCTGCCTTAAAATTCATCTGAGAGCTGGGGCTGTGGGCAAAAGGCTGCCCCATGGAACTGTGGTCAAAGGTGGTCACTGCCAGGACCATGCTGAAGCAGAGGGAGCAGGAGGGCTCGTTGTCACTCAGACTCCTCTCTGCTCAGCCTCTCTGACTTGCTGCGGCCGTGGCTGTTGGCAGAACCCAACAGGAGACCAGAGGGCCGGGGAGCCTGGGAGATGCGTCTGTGGAAGTCAGTCTCCCACACGGAAGAGAGGAGCAGAAAGCAGTTAGCACAGTACAGATATTCATCCAGGCACTTTTTTTTTTTCAATTTACTTGACTGCAACCCGGTTCTTAGCTGCAGCCTGCAGAATCTAGTTCCCTGACCAGGGAACGAATCTGGGCCCCCTGCCTTGGAAGTGCAGAATCTTACCCACTGGACCACCAGGGAAGTTCCAGTCAAGACCCTTTTTTAACATCATGAACATCATGATGCCATGATGTTCCCACATGCATAAGACCCTGAGGTAACTTCTGAGACTTTTTTTTATTGCATTCTCTTAATTGACCATTTACATTGGGTTCACTATTTTCGTATTTCCAATAACACTCAGAAAAGCATCCTTGAACAGAGGTAGAACTACTGGGTCAAACAGTCTAAAGACTTTTTTCTAAGCTCCTGAAATATACTTCCAAAATGGTTCTACAGTTGCTCCTAACCCATAGTGGAAGAGAGGGCCATGTGCTTATACCCTTCAGTTCAGTTCAGTTCAGTTCAGTCACTCAGTCGTGTCCGACTCTTTGCGACCCCATGAATCGCTCTTTGGGATTTTTGTTATGGGGCCCTAAGCTAAAAACATTTTGACCAAAAGTATCATCTTCATCCTAAAGACTTTGTATCTTGGACAAAGGAATTGAATTTTTCAATTTCATGCACAGCAAACACATTTTTACACATCTGAGGCAAATGTTAAAAAAAAAAAAGCTAAAAGTTAATAGTTATTTGAATTCTTACTGTTTTCAGGCTTCTCACAGCAATTTAGTTCTTACTCTTTTTGTATGTAATATAACATTCCATAGTAGGCATTTGATATTAAATGGTTAAGATGTATTTCACCTTTCAGATTTTGAAACCCTTGGCATGACATTTTAGTCAACAATACAAATCTATAAAGAAGGGCTTTATCATTGGCTCAGAACTGGAAAAACCTAAGTATAAGGAAGGTGGCTAATATGATCACTGATGTCATTAACTATGCTGTCTAATCATTCCAGTTTCTACCTCCCTTTAGTCTCAAAAGTAAAAAAAAAGTCTACTTGCAAGAAAAAAAGAAGTCACCTTGCCTAGAAAGGAAGTCTGAATGTTGTACCTTACTGTAAACTCTTAGAAGAGGAAATAAAATTGCCATTTAAATATGTTAATGAACTTTGGCATGACTTGCTGTATGAATCCGCTAGTTTCAAAATTAAAATTACTTTTGAATCTTCAGGTCAAAAAGCAAAGGCCTCCAATTCGATTTGATTACTTTGAACACTTATACCTAATTAACCTTTAAAAAAAATCCCTTACAATTTACACCTGGAATATGATGAAATGTGAAATGAAAAATACTGTGATGAACATTAATCGGTTCAGCTACCTGAGGTTTAGCCTCAACAAATTACTTCTGAATCTTCAGGTCAAATAGCAATCTTCAGGTCAACAAAGGACAATGAAGTCTGTCCTCTCAGGTAATCGTCACAAAAACTGGAGAAGAACTGTCAGTCCCCCCCATCCAAAGCTGCCACTGAAACGCTGACTGTCCTCAGATCCCGGCCTTGCCGCGTTCACGACGGCGGGGATTTCCGTATCGGTGACACGCGCCACTTCCGGCCAACGGTGAGAGTCAGTGACGTGGCAGGAGAGGCCGAGCACGGTCCTTCGGGCCGGGACACCCGGAGCTGTCAGGTGGCTTCAGGGCAGCCCCGCGGGAGAGAAGAGCTCACCGACCGCAGCTACCGCTGCGAGGCCGGAGCCGGAAGTGCCACGTGTCCCGATTGCGCCTGCGCGCACAGCGGCTGACAGGCAGTTCCGGCCGGGGCCTCCCTCGGTCTCTCTCCTCTTGGCGGCTGCTTCCCAACCCGGCGTTCTCGGCCCCACCGGCCCGACACCCAAGCCTCGCCACCCAGGCCAAGCTCTGACCGCCTACGGACTGGGGAGAATGCGGCGCCATGCGTAGGGCTCCTTGCGCCGCCCTCTCTCTATCCGGGTTTCAGTCCTAAGTCGTTAGCCCCCTCCCTGGCTTCCAGCCGTCGTTTCTCAACTCTCGGCTTGGGGCTGTCGCAGACCCCGACCAGACCCCTATAAACGCCATCGTCATGTCCCAGCCCGGAATACCCGCCTCTGGCGGCGCCTCCACCGGCCTCCAGGCCCAGAACGGGGCTGCCTCTGCCTCGGGGTCTCCCTACACGAACGGTAAGTGCCTTTGGGTGTTGAGAGTTAGGGAAGGCGAAGTTTGGGCCCCGGCCCGAGTTAACCTTTGGTTGTTGCCTGCGTCTGAGGGGACAGTAGGCGAGAGTGACTTCTCTGCCAGGGTCAGAGCGCCTGGAGCTGGGAGGCTGAGCCACAGGGACCGCGACTCGTCTTAGTGTTTCATATTTATTTATTTATTCTTTTGTTCAGCACACAGTTGCTGAGAACTTGCTGTATATAACGCCTTGGCTATACATGGGTAAAGAACACAGATTCCGTCTGTATCTCAGAACTCGCATGCAAGGCTCATGGGATCTGTTTATGTGCCCTTTCTCTCCGCGCCACCCCACCTGCGTCTTCTGGAGAGCAAGGTTTGGGGTCTGATTCATTTCGGTCCCGTCGGGCCTGCGTTAGGGTGAGTGTCGTACTCAGTGTGAATCTGCGGAGATGAATGGAGGATTATGCTTTGCCTCTTTAGGGCCTGCTCCTCTCTCCCCGAACCTTCCCCGAATTGTACCCAGGCCACCTGTTCAGCTTTTCAGCTTTAGCACGGGAGGCTCTCCTGTTTGATTTCCAGAGGTCGTTACGTCACTTGGAAAGTGGTTGGACACAAAGTCTGTGAACCTCTGACCAGAGTGTACATGTGACACTACAATTTGTCATTCGGTGTGAAGATGTCTTCTAATTTTATACTCTTTCTAGGATTCTTTAAATTGTCCTATGTTGTGATTTGCTAAGTTCTTTATGATTATAAAGAACTTATAATAAAGACAGATGTTCTCCCAACAGTTTTCCAGGTTACCAGTTTACTTATAAATCTTTAGTTCTTGGAAACAAAACTAGTAGAATAATATTAAAATGCTTCAGTTTCCCGTTGAAATCTAAGATTGCTGTGAAGTTCGAGAAAATAGCTACTGGCTAAAATAGCTAATTTACATTGTTTTTAGAGACCACTGTTTTCTTTACAAAGAAGACTCCAAAAAACTTTAAAAAATGTCTCTGAGTAGGCAGGTATGTAGGCAGTAGCAAGAATAAGTGAGAGTAAACACTGAAATGGTATTAAATGAAATCAATTGTTTTTTCTCAAACTTATGGTAACAGATTATGTAAACTTTTTTTTATTCTAGGCTATTTAGTTACATTTTCACTGAGGATGAAATTATTTTAAGACATTAACTTTAGGGCCAAAACTCTTAAGCAAGATGCCATATGACTGTTTTTTTCTTCTTTAAGTTGCACTTTTACACAAGCTTTAAATGGTAAATCCTGCAAATACACTTGCAAACTTATATGTAAGTTTAGTTTTAATAATTTTGAAATGGTAAAGCAGTTTAGCCATTGTGTATACTGTACTGGAGATATTGTCACTGTGTTGATTTGATCCAGTCCAGCAGACCTTTGTTGCATGCTCCAGTTCTGTCCTTAGGATTATAAAAGAGAATAAAAAAGGAGTCCATGTACACAGCTTGCTTAGAGCCACAGGATTGCAAATATGTACCACCACTTTCTAGAAAATAAGCTTCAAGTGTACAGCATTATAATTCAACATCAGTATACACCACAAAATGATCACCACCGCAGGTCCAGTTATCATCCACTATACACTTGACCCCTTCACCCATTTCCCCAACCCCCTCCCCTTCTGGTAACCACGAATCTGATCTCTGTATTGGTGAGTTTTTGTTTTATTTTGTCTGTTCACTTAGTTTGTTTTTTTAGCTTCTAAATATGAGTGAAATTATATGGTATTTATCTTTCTTTGTCTGCTTATTTCACTTAGCATAGTACCTTCAAGTTCCATCCATGTTCTTGCAAATGGCAGGATTTCATTCTATTTATGGCTGAATTATATTAATATTCCCTTGTGTGTGTGTCTATCACATCTTTATCCATTCATCCATTGATGGACAATCAGGTTATTTCCATATCTTGGCTGCTGTAAATAATGCTGTAGTCAGCACAGGGGTACATAGATCTTTCTGAATTAGTGCTTTTGTATTCTTTGATAAATGTGTAAAAGTAGAATAGCTGGGTCATATGGTATACACCCTTGTTAAGATATAACTTTGACATTCTTTTTATAAACTCTATTTCTAAAGTTTTTTGTAAAAGTATTCTCAGTAAAATGGCTAATATCCTATATTGGGTTCCATTATTGTTCACATTGTTCACTCCACTAATAATAAAGAGAGTAGGGATGTGGTGGAGAATTGGAGGGAAGGATATTTCTCTAAAAGGTGAAAAAAAAAGTTCAGTGCTGGATCTAATTTGTTTTGGTTAACTCTTTCTAGGCACTTATGCTGCTTAAACACTATTGAATTCTCATGCTTTCGGTTTAATGTAGCATGCTTAAATTACGCATTACTGTTTAGTTGGATCTTCCATTTTTAGTTTAAAAGTTGATTGAGTAGTCAACTCTTTTGTTTTTCTGTAACTTACTTTCGTGTTGTATAGTGTTACTATATTACAGAATGCCTCACACATCTGGACATTTCTTTCTGTGGTTGATTGTTACATTGCACTACAATCCAAAAGTTGCCTGGAGTGGTTTTTCTAAGTCTGTGTAGATTTGGGTGCACTAGTGTTCTTGCCTGGAGAATCCCAGGGACGGGGGAGCCTGGTAGGCTGCCGTCAATGGCGTTGCACAGAGTTGGACACGACTGAAGCAACTTAGCAGCAGCAGCATGTCCTTTGCAGAAGTTGATAGTGAAACTGCAAGACTACTTAAACTGGCAGATTTTCATCTGATTACCATATAATAAAGACTAAAAGCAAATCATGACTCCCACTTGTAATTAGCTCTTTTGTTGACTATTTGAGTCAATTTGTCAAGGCAGTTAGAAACTACAGTTTTATTAACATTATTTTTTGTAATATTTATGTAATACTCAGCTTTTCCCCTTATAGGTTAAGAGTGAGAAGAGTATTCTACATTTTCTCTTCCACCCAGATTCATTCCCCTGTTACATTATAATTTTATAAAATAATATGTTTTCCCTCTAGACTGTAAGTCCTATAAGGGCAAGAATATCTGTTTTTGCACATCATCTTCTCTCCAGCAGACTCACATGGTGTCTAGCACATTTAAGAAATTACCAGTTTTATTGAGTGATTTTAGAATTGGGTATTTGCAGTTTAGTTCACTAAATATGTATTGCTGCTGCTGCTAAGTCACTTCAGTCGTGTCCGACTCTGTGTGACCCCATAGACGGCAGCCCATCAGGCTCCCCCATCCCTGGGATTCTCCAGGCAAGAATACTGGAGTGGGTTGCCATTTCCATCTCCAATGCATGAAAGAGAAAAGTGAAAGTGAAGTCGCTCAGTCTGTCCGATTGTTAGCAACCCCATGGACTGCAGCCCACCAGGCTCCTCCGTCCATTGGATTTTCCAGGCAAGAGTACTGGGGTGGGGTGCCATTGCCTTCCTCGAAATATGTATTGACTTGTCCATTATAAGATTTGAGCTCGTTTTCAACTGTTTTCTTTCTGGTGAAATTTTCTGGGGATATTTATATATGTTGTTGTTCAGTCACCAAGTTGTGTCTGATATTGTCAGCTGAAACATAGTAGAATGTGATGTATGGGTTAGTCATCAGTTTAAATGCTAGACTTGTGCTCATATCTCTATTTTAGGCATGGCAGAAATGTAAATCTCTTTTAGTTTTTATGAGGTAAACCATAATTACAATTGTGTATTTTTAATATAGGGAGTCTTTAAAAAATTTATTTATTTTTAGCTGCACTGGGTCTTCCTTGATTTGTGTGGACTTTTCCTCGGTTTGCGGCTCTAGGGTGCGCGGGCTCAGGAGTTGTGGTGCACGGGCTTAGCTTCTCCAAGGCATGTGGGGTCTTGCCAGATCAGGGATTGAACCGGTGTCCCGTGCATTGGCAGACATTCTTATCCACTGTGCAACCAGGGAAGGAAGTCCTATATGAAGTCTTTAGTGCTGAGACTAAAATTGGCATGTGATCTCTAACACTGATTGTTGTGGCAGAGTTCCTTTTAATGTTTTCAGTGGGCACAGTAACTTTGGAGTCCTGTAAGACTGCACGTGTGCAGGCATAGCATCCATGGACTATAGCTTGCCAGGCTCCTCTGGCCATGGGATTCTCCAGGCAAGAATACTGGAGTGGGTAGCCATTTCCTTCACCAGGGGATCTTCCTGACCCAGGGATTCAACCTGCATCTCCTGCACTGCAGGCAAATTCTTTCCTGTCTGAGCTACCAGGGAAGCCCATAAGACTTTGCATAGAACTTACTACATTGAGCGTCTGTTTGGACTTTGCTGATAGACTGGGAGTTCCTAAAGACATAAAATAGTAACAATAAGAATTAGCATTTATCGTGTACTTACTCTCTTCCTAGTCATTGTGCTAGGTTGTATTATAGGCATCATTTCATTTAATCCTCGTAACAGCCCTGTGACAGGAGAACTGTTAGGTTTACTGACCAGGAAATGAAGATGAGTGGCAAGCAGTCATTCGAGGTTACACAGCTAATACGTTGTGGAACCTAGATTTGCACTTGGCAGGCTTATTTATTTACTCAGCTTGCCTGGTGGTTATGCCTGGATCAAGGAACAGAGCCTTTTCTTTGGCTTCTTTGTGTAGGTGGATATATATATATAACTGATACTTTTTGAAATTGCCACCCAGCATAGTTTCCTTTGGATTATAATTCATACATGACCAGACCCTCAGTTTTGTTAATATTGAGTCCATTTCTTTGCTATTTCAGCATCACATCTCACTAATATCTTGTACATCTTGAAATTGCCAGTTCCCCATCTTTGATTGTTAGCATTTGCTCTTGCCCCTTTTGTTACTTTCTTTAAAGCCGTTATATTTAGTCACTGATCCACAAGTTGTCCTCATGCAGTAGCATCCATTTGTTGTACTTACGGTGTCAATTGGTCAACTGTAAGTGATCAGAGTGTATTTTGATATACAGGGAGAGGTGCTAAATCTTTTTTTTTTTTCCTCTCTATACTTGACTTGTCCTCCAAATATGTTGTATTTAAAAGCACATACACAGAAGGAACTTTTCAAAAGTTAAGTAAAACACTGCCGTCTAAAGCACAATGTTTTGAATATTTGGCTACTTTTCTGTAACTTTTATTTACTTTCATGTAGGACACCATAACTAATGGAAACATATTCAAGAGAGCCTTGAATTAATTTGAACTGGTTTAGTCAATTTAATTCATGAATGGTAGGTAGATGTGAACTGTCCCTGGCAAGTAGTAGCTCATTGTATATTACTGGGGCTTCCTGGTGGCTCACTGGTAAAGAACCTACCTGCCAATGAAGGAGACACAGGTTCAATTCTTGGGTTGGAAGATCCTCTGGAGTAGGAAATGGCAACCCAGTCCAGTATTTTTGCCTGGAAAATCCCATGGACAGAGGATACTGGCAGGCTTCAGTCCATAGTCACAAAGAGTCAGGTATGACTGAGCAACTGAGCACATGCATGTATTTACAGAATGGATTGGTGAATGAGTTGTTTAAGAATACAAGATCTCAAGTCTTTGTTTTACTTGGAATGTTAGGGGAAACCATTCTGGGAGTATCACTTTTATGTATCAGTGGATTCTAAAGTTCATAAAGTTTATTCTGAAGTAATATGAATAAATTTATAAAGTAATTCTGTGTGAGAATCACCAGTACATGTACAGTAGTAAAATTTAGACCATAAATTTTACTAGTTTAGGTTCTGGGATTCCATCAAGTATAAAATAGGAATTTATAAACGTAGAACCTAGGTTCTCTTTGTTTCTGAAGCTTCTGGTTGGGTGATTGAGAAGCAGTCACCTACATTTATTTTAATCTCTCATTTGTTTCTTTAATATAATTTCTAATTTGGCTTCTGCTTTATACATCCACCAAAACTGCCCTTACTAATTAGGCCACAAATAATTTATTGGTTATTAAGTTATAAAAAACATTTTTCGTTTCTCTCTTCTAATTGCTTTCTTTTCCCTAAAATGTTGGTGATCTTTGGAGCTTTCTAACCTAGTTCCCCTCTTTTCTTCCTTTCTAAACAAAACAAAACAAAACAATATGAGCTTCCTTGGTGGTCCAGTGGTCAAGAAACCACCTGCCAGTCAAGGAACATGGGCTCAATCCCTGGTCTGGGGAAGAGTCCACATGCCTCGGAGCAGCTGAGCCTGTATGCTGCAACTACTGGGCCTGTGCTCTCGAGCCTGCGAGTTGCATCAAGAGAAGCCACTGCAACAAAAAGCCCAAGCATCGCAATGAGAGAAAACTTGTGTGTAGCAGTGACGACCCAGCGCAGTAAAAATAAATGCATAATAAATAGCATTTAAAAAATTAACAGTAAACATGTATTATTTCACATGGTTTCTGCGGCTGGCTCTTTTCTTACTCTGTACATACTCCCTGGATGATATTAATTCTTGTGATATCAAATACTATATGCCAGTGATATATCATAAGCTGAAACCTATCTCTTTCGCTGAAAATAGATGTCTTTCTAGTTCCACTTGAACTTCTTGGTGACATTTAAAGTATATTTAAAATAATTCTTCATTCTCTGTTTTGTTATTCCTTGCCTTCCCCAGTTCTTTTCTCCCCCTTCTGTCCTAATGTATGGCACTGTCATCTACCGAGTTGCACAGGTCCGTCCTGGGAGTCATTTTTGGTTCTTTCCCTTCTTCAATTCCACATCAGTTCCACAGATTTATTATGAATCCATATTCAATTCCACGAATCCTATCAGTTCAGTTTCCTTTATCAGTTTTTTTAAGTAATGTGTCGGTGCTAAATATTTCTTTGCAACCTCAATGTTAAATCACTTTTTATAAAATGTTTATACAGATACAAAACTAGGTATAAACTCCATATGTTTTAGCTGTTGTACTATTGTAAAACCAAAACAAATTAAGAACATTACAACAAAAGCAGTATAATTCAAACTTAATACATAATGCAATGGATTGTTTGACTAAAGCCAAAATTGATTAGTCTTCATATTTTTAACATGTTAGAACATCATTTGGGTGACTATTATAGTTATTATTTTTCTCTCTTTTTTTTTTTTAAGATGAAACTAGTTTCAGGTTGTTGGAGAAGAAAAAATTTTACTCTGCCCTCTTAGTTTTAGTGCCTGTGAGCCTGTGAGTTAAACTGGCAAAAGACAGGATAGCAAGAGAAAAGGCAGAATTTACTCACGCATTATGAGGGTTCATAAAAATATGCCTCGAGAATTTGGGACTTATATACCATCTTAATAGGGGAAGAGGAGAGAGAAAAGAGCAGTTATGGAAAATGATTTTTAGGAAAAATAAATGAGTCCTTAGTAGAATAAATGGGAGACTTGATCATTTTGTGACAGTGTATGTTTAGGTGTGGGACAACTTAATTCTTCTGATTTTGGAGGCTGCACTTTTAGGCAGATAAGTGCTTTTAGGCAGATTCTTGGAACTCAGGCCCTCTATAAAACATTTTTCGTTTCTCTCTTCTAATTGCTTTCTTTTCCCTAAAATGTTGGTGATCTTTGGAGCTTTCTAACCTAGTTCCCCTCTTTTCTTCCTTTCTAAACAAAACAAAACAAAACAATATGAGCTTCCTTGGTGGTCCAGTGGTCAAGAAACCACCTGCCAGTCAAGGAACATGGGCTCAATCCCTGGTCTGGGGAAGAGTCCACATGCCTCGGAGCAGCTGAGCCTGTATGCTGCAACTACTGGGCCTGTGCTCTCGAGCCTGCGAGTTGCATCAAGAGAAGCCACTGCAACAAAAAGCCCAAGCATCGCAATGAGAGAAAACTTGTGTGTAGCAGTGACGACCCAGCGCAGTAAAAATAAATGCATAATAAATAGCATTTAAAAAATTAACAGTAAACATGTATTATTTCACATGGTTTCTGCGGCTGGCTCTTTTCTTACTCTGTACATACTCCCTGGATGATATTAATTCTTGTGATATCAAATACTATATGCCAGTGATATATCATAAGCTGAAACCTATCTCTTTCGCTGAAAATAGATGTCTTTCTAGTTCCACTTGAACTTCTTGGTGACATTTAAAGTATATTTAAAATAATTCTTCATTCTCTGTTTTGTTATTCCTTGCCTTCCCCAGTTCTTTTCTCCCCCTTCTGTCCTAATGTATGGCACTGTCATCTACCGAGTTGCACAGGTCCGTCCTGGGAGTCATTTTTGGTTCTTTCCCTTCTTCAATTCCACATCAGTTCCACAGATTTATTATGAATCCATATTCAATTCCACGAATCCTATCAGTTCAGTTTCCTTTATCAGTTTTTTTAAGTAATGTGTCGGTGCTAAATATTTCTTTGCAACCTCAATGTTAAATCACTTTTTATAAAATGTTTATACAGATACAAAACTAGGTATAAACTCCATATGTTTTAGCTGTTGTACTATTGTAAAACCAAAACAAATTAAGAACATTACAACAAAAGCAGTATAATTCAAACTTAATACATAATGCAATGGATTGTTTGACTAAAGCCAAAATTGATTAGTCTTCATATTTTTAACATGTTAGAACATCATTTGGGTGACTATTATAGTTATTATTTTTCTCTCTTTTTTTTTTTTAAGATGAAACTAGTTTCAGGTTGTTGGAGAAGAAAAAATTTTACTCTGCCCTCTTAGTTTTAGTGCCTGTGAGCCTGTGAGTTAAACTGGCAAAAGACAGGATAGCAAGAGAAAAGGCAGAATTTACTCACGCATTATGAGGGTTCATAAAAATATGCCTCGAGAATTTGGGACTTATATACCATCTTAATAGGGGAAGAGGAGAGAGAAAAGAGCAGTTATGGAAAATGATTTTTAGGAAAAATAAATGAGTCCTTAGTAGAATAAATGGGAGACTTGATCATTTTGTGACAGTGTATGTTTAGGTGTGGGACAACTTAATTCTTCTGATTTTGGAGGCTGCACTTTTAGGCAGATAAGTGCTTTTAGGCAGATTCTTGGAACTCAGGCCCTCTACTCAAAATAATTTTTATGTCACAGTGGTATATTCTGGACCCCTTTAAAATCACTGATCCATTATTTTGATAGATTATATAATTAATGACTTCAAAATAATATAATTAAAACTGGTGAAAACTTCATTACATATTTACTACTGCACTTCTAATAAACTATTGCAAGTTGATACATATGTAAAAAGACAATTTTTACATTATAAGTCACTATAAGTGGATCTATGATAATGACTACTACAAAGCAGATTCTTTTTTTTTTTTTTTAGTATTCTTGTATTTTTTGTTTTCTGTTTTTTTTTTATATACAATTTATTAATTTAGGCTGTGCTGGGTCTTTGTTGCCGCATGTGGGCTTTTCTTTAATTGCAACAAGCAGATTACCCACTGGTTTGCAGGCTTCTCATTGTGGCGGCTTATCTTGTGGAGCATGGGCTCTTGGGCGCGTGGGCTTCAGTAGCTGGAGCTCCTGGGCTCCAGGGCACAGGCTCAGTGGCTGTGGCGTGTGGGCGTCGTCTCTAGGGCGCGTGGGCTTCAGTAGCTGGGGCTCTTGGGCTCCAGGGCACAGGCTCAGTGGCTGTGGCGTGTGGGCGTCGTCTCTAGGGCGCGTGGGCTTCAGTAGCTGGGGCTCCTGGGCTCCAGGGCACAGGCTCAGTGGCTGTGGCGTGTGGGCGTCGTCTCTAGGGTGCGTGGGCTTCAGTAGCTGGGGCTCCTGGGCTCCAGGGCACAGGCTCAGTGGCTGTGGCGTGTGGGCGTCGTCTCTAGGGCGCGTGGGCTTCAGTAGCTGGGGCTCTTGGGCTCCAGGGCACAGGCTCAGTGGCTGTGGCGTGTGGGCGTCGTCTCTAGGGTGCGTGGGCTTCAGTAGCTGGGGCTCCTGGGCTCCAGGGCACAGGCTCAGTGGCTGTGGCGTGTGGGCGTCGTCTCTAGGGTGCGTGGGCTTCAGTAGCTGGGGCTCCTGGGCTCCAGGGCACAGGCTCAGTGGCTGTGGCGTGTGGGCGTCGTCTCTAGGGCGCGTGGGCTTCAGTAGCTGGGGCTCTTGGGCTCCAGGGCACAGGCTCAGTGGCTGTGGCGTGTGGGCGTCGTCTCTAGGGTGCGTGGGCTTCAGTAGCTGGGGCTCCTGGGCTCCAGGGCACAGGCTCAGTGGCTGTGGCGTGTGGGCGTCGTCTCTAGGGTGCGTGGGCTTCAGTAGCTGGGGCTCTTGGGCTCCAGGGCACAGGCTCAGTGGCTGTGGCGTGTGGGCGTCGTCTCTAGGGCGCGTGGGCTTCAGTAGCTGGGGCTCCTGGGCTCCAGGGCACAGGCTCAGTGGCTGTGGCGTGTGGGCGTCGTCTCTAGGGTGCGTGGGCTTCAGTAGCTGGGGCTCCTGGGCTCCAGGGCACAGGCTCAGTGGCTGTGGCGTGTGGGCGTCGTCTCTAGGGTGCGTGGGCTTCAGTAGCTGGGGCTCCTGGGCTCCAGGGCACAGGCTCAGTGGCTGTGGCGTGTGGGCGTCGTCTCTAGGGTGCGTGGGCTTCAGTAGCTGGGGCTCCTGGGCTCCAGGGCACAGGCTCAGTGGCTGTGGCGTGTGGGCGTCGTCTCTAGGGTGCGTGGGCTTCAGTAGCTGGGGCTCCTGGGCTCCAGGGCACAGGCTCAGTGGCTGTGGCGTGTGGGCGTCGTCTCTAGGGTGCGTGGGCTTCAGTAGCTGGGGCTCCTGGGCTCCAGGGCACAGGCTCAGTGGCTGTGGCGTGTGGGCGTCGTCTCTAGGGTGCGTGGGCTTCAGTAGCTGGGGCTCCTGGGCTCCAGGGCACAGGCTCAGTGGCTGTGGTGTGTGGGCTTCGTCGCTCCCAGGCATGTGGCATCAAACCTGTGTCACCTGCATTGGAAGGTGGACTCTTTACCACTGAGTCAACAGGGAAGCCCAAAGCAGATTCTTTTGTGTTTGTCTTTCTACCTTACGACTGCATATTCTTTTCATTTTCTTCATTGATATACTGTAAGACTTTTGCTTATTTTGTGCATTTTGATGATACTTGGCTTTCACTGACTATACTTGGCTTAAAGACCTCTAGCATAATGGCCTGTGATGAAACAATAAATAGAAATATTAGAGTGAGCCATGAAATCTTGTGGCAGTACTAGGCTGTGAGATGTTGGTTTCTATCCAGATGACCCAAATTGGCTTATAATTGTACTTTTTACAAATGTTTTCATTGAAAGATTTCTGTATTCCCACTACTACTGTTTAGTCAGTTATTTCTTGCCTGGATTATTGCTGTAGACTCCGGTATCTTCCAATCTCTCCTGCAATCCCCAAGAGGTTTTTTTGATGTCCTAACCTCTTGCCTCACTTCAGATGCTTGACATAATCACTTGACTCTGCTGTGCCCCACTGATTTTTCAGAATGCTGTTTCATGGCCATGGGGTATTGCCCATGGTGCTCCTTTCTCTGCAGACGGCCTTGGCAGTCCTTTTCCTGTAACTCCTGTTGTCTCTTAAGATCTTACTCTCTGTTGTCCTCAGTTGGTTGTTCTCCTGTTTGGACCATAGCTTCTTGAGGACACGGATGGAGTGGACCTTACCTTGTGTGCTCAGAAGATTCTTCATAAAATCTGTCTTTTCAATTAGGCAATGAATGGTATGTTCCTAACCATTTGGAATAAAATATATTGTTGACAATAAAATTATTCAGTAGGCTAATATCTAAGAAAGAAATGGAAAAATTTATTCCAGTCAACCTGAGGATTATAACCTGGGAGATAGTCTTTTAGAAAGCTCTGAGGAATATTCCTCCTGTCAGAAGTCAAAGTACAGTCATATACCTTTTTGAGACAAAGGATTGTACTTCAAATGACATATTGACAGTTTACACAATCCAGATCTGCATGTACAGAGCTAGTAGTGAATCATCATGACCCTTTACAAGATTAATAAGGAAGGTTATCTCCTAAGTATGTGTGATTAATGCAGATACACATTACACAGTTAAGGGAGGAGTCCCAAGCAGACAGAAAAAATTTATACTTAAAATTTTCTTGTTTCGCCATAAAATAGGAATTTTATTTCATTAATTTCCCTTCTTTAATCATTCATCTTTTGATAGAAACCATTAGGTAATCAAATATTTGGTCCCTCGATGCTACAGTGATGGCTTACCTGCCCTGTTTATCATTTTCCTTGATGTTGGGGTCTTAATAGCCGGGTTCCTTCTTTCCTTTTAGGCAGTTATGCTAGTAAGATATCTGGCAAGGACTAATGGTTAATTTCAAGTTGTCTAGTAGGATATATGCCAATTTTATCTTGTCACGTACATTGTGCATGTTCATTAATTCATAGAGAACTGTAGATGTGATTAGTAGTTTAGAAGTTTTAAGCCAGAGTCTCCTAAACCAATCCATTTTTCTGTTATTTCCACTAAATTGGGAAGAGGATTATTCAGAGTAGAAATCTGATTCTTCATGTGTCTTAAGATGAGTTGGGCTTCCCTGGTAGCTCAGCTGGTAAAGAATCCACCTGCAATGCAGGAGACCCTGGTTCAATTCCTGGGTCGGGAAGATCCGCTGGAGAAGGGATAGGCTACCCACTCCAGTATTCTTGGACTTCCCTCATGGTTTAGCTGGTAAAGAATCCGCCTGCAATGTGGGAGACCTGGGTTCGATCCCTGGATTGGGACGATCCCCTGGAGAAGGGAACAGCTACCCATTCCAGTATTCTGGCCTGGAAATTCCATGGACTGTATAGTCCATGGGGTCACAAAGAGTCGGACTTGACTTTCAAGATGAGTTATATCAGAAGACTATTGAATACGATACACAACATTCAGTATGTATTACAGCACAGTTTCCTCCTTGGGAAGCAATTAGAATCTCAAAGGTCATATTACAATTCTGAGGCACCACTTTTTCTCATCATGTAGACTTTTGAATTGAGCAAGCTACTGGCTTTAATAAATATCATTCAAAGCCTACTCAGTAAATTTTGTTAAAGCCTCTATGTAAGTAATGATATCTTATATTCCAAGTGGGAAACAGCAAATTCTGTAGCTAAATGGTCATACCATTGGAAAACATTGAACCCAGCATGGTGGAATTGAAGGCAGGTTGGCAGGGCCTGGTTCCAAGGCTGCCTATAGATGACCTTGAGCCCATCAGAAACCAGTTGTGCATCTTCCTAACCAGCCCAGGGAGAGCCAAGGCCATAAACTTATTCCATAAATGCACTGGGATCAGGAGCTACCTGATACTTAACATCTAGTAAAAAGGAGATGTTATATATTTTGTGGCCAGTTTCAGAGCAAGTGTCATAAATTGGCCAGGTAACAGGGTCCCATTTAGTAATATTGATGGTAGCTTGCATGGTACTCAACTTTCTTCTAAAATAAAATTTCTAAGGGCCATCCGATTTGTGCTTTTAAAAGGAAACATTCACAAAGGTAACCCAGGCGTACTGGACATTGGTAACTGGCCACAAACCCAACATACTGAATTGAAACTTGGCATATGATTAAGCCCAAGAAAGAAATATTTGATTTGTAAGCAGAAGTGTGAGCAGTTGTCAAAGTAATTAGTGTGCAAGTCTGGCCCAGCATTTTGGGTCAGCTCTCTACTTGAGATGTTTTCTTCTCATCTTGGTCAGGTCAGTTCAGTTCAGTCGCTCAGCCGTGTCCGACTCTTTGGGACCCCATGTATTGCAGCACGCCAGGCCTCCCTGTGTATCACCATCTCCCGTAGTTCACTCAGACTCAAGTTCATCGAGTCTGTGATGCCATCCAGCCATCTCATCCTCGGTCGTCCCCTTCTCCTCCTGCCCCCAGTCCTTCCCAGCATCAGAGTCTTTTCCAATGAGTCAACTCTTCGCATGAGGTGGCCAAAGTACTGGAGTTTCAGCTTTACCATCATTCCTTCCAAAGAAATCCCAGGGCTGATCTCCTTCAGAATGGACTGGTTGGATCTCCTTGCAGTCCAAGGGACTCTCAAGAGTCTTCTCCAACACCACACTTCAAATGCATCAATTCTTCGGCGCTCAGCCTTCTTCACAGTCCAACTCTCACATCCATACATGACCACAGGAAAAACCATAGCCTTGACTAGGCAGACCTTAGTCGACAAAGTAATGTCTCTGCTTTTGAATATGCTATCCAGGTTGGTCATAACTTTTCTTCCAAGGAGTAAGCATCTTTTAATTTCATGGCTGCAGTCACCATCTGCAGTGATTTTGGAGCCCCCAAAAATAAAGTCTGACACTGTTTCCACTGTTTCCCCATCTATTTCCCATGAAGTGATGGGACCGGATGCCATGATCTTCGTTTTCTGAATGTTGAGCTTTAAGCCAACTTTTTCGCTCTCCTCTTTCACTTTCATCAAGAGGCTTTTTAGCTCCTCTTCACTTTCTGCCATAAGGGTGGTGTCATCTGCATATCTGAGGTTATTGATATTTCTCCTGGCAATCTTGATTCCAGCTTGTGTTTCTTCCAGTCCAGCGTTTCTCATGATGTACTCTGCATANTTCGTTTTGAGGTACTAAAAATTAAGATGTCTTCAAATCTTTAATTACCAATAAGACTGGCAAGTTTAGGATTTTTTTTGAAGGGAAAGAATCTCTCCTCTTTTTTTTTTTTTTTTTTTAAGGTAAGTGTCATTGAATTCTATCTTTCTAAAAAGTGGAATATTGGACTTGTCTGGTGGTCCAGGAGTTAAGACTACGTACTTCTACTGCAAGGGGTGCAGGTTTGACCCCTGATAAGGGAACTAAATCCTGCATGCCACACAGTATGGCCAAAAAAAAAGTAGAATCTCACGGTTTAAATTTTATAACTACAGGAAGTTATTTTAAAAACTGCATTTTCCTATATTGTGATCATATGCTTAGATCAATAGGAAGAGATGAGATGCTTTTGTGTTTCTTGAGGCAGTCAGGACTTTGGCTGGGAGCCGTGTGTTAACCTTCACTCTTGAACCCCTCCACAAGCACAGATTCCCAGGCAGAATTTTCTTAACTGAGAAAAACAACTGGGGAACCAGCTCTTGTGCTCTGGGTGATCCTGAATGAGCTGTGCAGATCAGGAAATGCCAGGCTAAGCCAAGAAGCCACTCAGCAGACTTCTCTCTGAGCCTGAGCATCGTCGTCGTTAATATGACTGACAACTGGCTCACTGTTGAGATTTTCTCTTATTTCTGATGGTCAGAGAGTTTAAACACACGACCGTCAAGGTCAGGTCACTCGGAAGGGCCTCATTGTGTGTGGATTTGTTTGGGCCACGTCCAGCCTTTCCTTCCCCCTTTTCTTTTTCTTAAGATGTGCTGTTTCCAGGTCAGGAAGCCAGGGAGAAGTCCCAGCCTGACTAGTTCCTGTTGCTTTTCCTCAGAACCACAAGCAGCAGCGGCGGGCTGACCATCAGCAGCCTGCTCAAGGAAAAGGAAGGCTCCGAGGCGGCCAAGTTCACCCTGGAGGAGCTCTGCCTCATCTGCAGCATCCTGAGCACTGCAGAGTACTGCCTGGCCACCACCCAGCAGGTGAGCCACCCCGGCCACCCACGTGCCCCCTCCTCTTCCTGAGCTGTCTGGGCCACCAAGCTCAGGTAGACGACCACACAACCTCGGGCAGACCCGCTGGCCTCCCCCAGGAAATGACTCGAGGTCCAGCCAGAAGACTGCCCCAGCAGCCACTGCGCAGAAGGACCACGTTAAAAGGAGGTTGGGCGAGACTGACCGGCTTCCTCCCTGGAGCTGTGTAAGCCACTCCGAGGGCATGATGTGCCCTTGTCTCCCGTATGTGAAAAGCAGTAATAAGGGTGGTGGTGCTAGGCCCCAGACTTGATGGTGCTGAGTCACCACCACTGGATTTGTTCTCAGGAGGGTTACCAGGCTCAGCAAAAACCCTCTGGGCTCTTACGTGTCTCCTGAAATTTATGGAGCATTCTCTATTCTGAAACAAATAACCATTGTTTTGGATGCTGACGTTCAGGAACCAGGAAGCAGGAAAGGGTGATGCCCCTGCTGGAGCTCCCATTAGCAGAAGGAAGACCCAGAAGAATTTTCCATTCAGCCTTCAACATGGGATTAGAAATTCCTTTCCACGTTGGCTCGGAATTCACCTAAGGTCGAGAGAAAGAAAATAACTGGAGAAGGTTCCGTTCTTCCTCCCTTTTGGGATTTCTTATTTCTGCATGCCTAGATCATAGGAAGGCAGGCATGACTTACGGTTCAGACAGTTATAGCTTGGAGCACATGTGAGCCAGAGCAAGAATACAGGAAGCCAGAGAAGAAGGGTCCCCCCAGAACTTCACAGTTAAGGTTAAGCCAGCCAGAGGCGGGGGCAGTAGTATGTCCTGCTTGGGGACATGGTCACACTGAGGCACACGGGGAATAACCTGTGAAGTTTTGGCCTTGAAGCCAGAGACAGCCACCTGTTTAGTGTCAGAACTTCCAGGGCAGGACAACAGTATCTATGAGGACCTCCAAGGCAGGGCCCAGAGTTCTTTGATGAAGAAGCACGATTTTAACCAATCTCTGTGTGTGTGCAGAAAGAGAAAAACACACACATATAAATAGGGTATTTTAAAAGTAAAATAACCATGGTACCAAAAAGAACTCTGCAGTCAATGACTCTCAGTCCCATCACCCTCAAATAATCATATTAGCAGTTTGGAGCCTTTCTTTCTGTGCTTTTCCATGAGCATAGTTTCATATGTTCTATAATTAACTTAATTCACTTTCATATCCTCCAGTTTTTAACATCACACTGTTAGCATTTCTCCTGTTGCTGTGACGTCTTTCTTGCCATCATTGTTATGGTTACATAATAGTCCAATAAGGGGCTATACCATAAATTATTTAACAGTATCCCTGATAATTGTTTATACTATTTCCAGTTTTTGCTTTTATGAGTAATCCTACAAAGAACATCTAAATATGGTTTGCATTATTTTTTTAAAGGAGATCCTTAGAAGTTCTAGACGTATTAGTAGATCAGAGACCATTCTGATGACTCAATGATAGATGTAGCCATTTTTTGTTAGAGAAAATTATTTTTACTGATTATAAAAGTAAATACCTTGTTGGCACCTATATTGTGCTCTCTCAATACCATTTTTCACTGAAGGGAACCAGTCATTCCTAGAGAAATGACTAATTCCAGGTCTGAGGAAATGTACAAGATGAACCTGGAACATCAGATCATACAAAAAGCAAGACTATGAGAGTCATATAAAAAGGACTCAGAAGCTGTAGTGGATTTTATGGTACAAAACGATATGTCCAGGTCCTAAGCCCTGGTGCCTGTAAATGTGACCTAATTTGGGAATAGAGTCTTTGAAGATGTAATTAAGTCAAAATCTCAAATGAGATAGTCTTGCATTTAGGGTAAGCCCTAAATCCAATGACCAGTGTCCTTGGAAAGGAGAAAGTGAAAAGCGAAAGTCACTCAGTCATGTCTGACTCTTTCCAACCCCAGTCCATGGAATTCTCTAGGCCAGAATACTGGAGTGGGTGGCCTTTCCCTTTTCCAGGGGATCTTCCCAGCCCAGGGATCGAACCCAGGCCTCCTGCATTGCANGAAAGGAGAAAGTGAAAAGCGAAAGTCACTCAGTCATGTCTGACTCTTTCCAACCCCAGTCCATGGAATTCTCTAGGCCAGAATACTGGAGTGGGTGGCCTTTCCCTTTTCCAGGGGATCTTCCCAGCCCAGGGATCGAACCCAGGCCTCCTGCATTGCAGGCGGATTCTTTACCAGCTGAGCCACAAGAGAATCCCAAGAGTACTGGAGTGGGTAGCCTATCCCTTCTCCAGCAGATCTTCCCGACCCAGGAACCGAACCGGGGTCTCCTGCATTACAGGTGGATTCTTTACCAACTGAGCTATGAGGGGAGCCCTTTAGAAAGGAGAGGGAGACTTAACACACTAAGGCATAACGACAATGCCCACATGAGGGAGGCAGAGACTGGGAGGATGCATCTATTAACCAGGGAGCACCAAAGGTTGCCAGCCACCACCAGCAGAGAGAGGACAGACGTGAGAGAGTGCTACTTCAGAGCCCAGGAGGAACCAGCCCTGCCAGCCCCTTACCTTTGGGCTTTTGGCCTCCAGATTCTGTGAGAGGATACCTTCCTGTTTTAAGCTACCAAGCTTGTAGTAATTAATTATGGCAGCCCCAGGAAACTGATTACAGGAGCCAGCTCTGCTGGTCAAAGATGAGGCATGTAAGTATCCCTGAGAATATTAGCTACAGTGGATGGAAAACATCAAATACGTTTAAATCCATTTGGTTACAATGATATTTTTTTTAATTCATTTACCACATTGGAAGATACTAAGAAATCACTGATGTGAATTGAATATTGGCAAAAAGAGGGAACGTTCTTAACCTGCTTTACCTATCTGACTTGTAGCTCAGGATATCCAAATCACTGACAATGGGTAGTGTATCTTTATAGCGGATTTTCAGCAAATAAATGAAGAAGAAAAGATAGAATTCGAATAGCATTCTTTTATAGCTCTTTAATGGAATAATGGATCTGGCATTGACCATCAGTGGTTGCTGACTTTACAAAAAGAAAGAAAAGCAAACATCAGGTATCTCTTGATGGGAGTACACAGTGTCATCATGAAGGAGTTTTCTTTCTGTCTGTCTTTTATTTTTAACTGTGCCATGTGGCTTGTGGGATCTTAGTTCCTTGACCAGGGATTGAACCCAGGACACGGCAGTAAAAGCTCTGAGTTCTAACCACTGTACCACCAGGGATTTTCCATGAAGGGGTTTTCTTAAAAAAAAAAAAAAAAATCTGGGGTGTCCCTGGTGGTTCAGTGGTAGAGAATCCATCTGCCAGTGCAGGAAACACGGGTTCAGTCCCTGGTCCAGAAAGATCCCACATGCCATGGAGCAACTAAGCCCACGTGCCACACCGAGCTGTGCTCTAGAGCCCAGAAATGACAACTCCTGAGCCCGCGTGCCCTGGAACCCAGGCTCCACAGCAGGAGAGGCCACTATAATGAGAAGCCCGGGCACTGCAACTAGAGAAAAGCCTGCTCAGCAACAAAGATGCAGCACATCCAGAAATAAATAATAAGTCAAATCTGTATCTGATCCGGCTACAGTTTACAGGAAATACAAGGGACAGAAGAACTTGCCAGTTAGTACCTTGTGGATACAATCGGTAAAATCATACCATGAGAGAAGCTACAAGGCAAACAACCCACTTTCCTTAAGAAAAAACACAGAGGGCTGGAGTTGGGGGGATGCAGGAAGAAATGAAGGGAGAAACCAGAGACTTGAGAATCCAAGCAATAAAGAACTGAAAAATAATACTTAAAATACAGTGCCAATGATGTGTCGATATCAGTTCATTAATTGTAACGCATTTACTCTTAACAGCTGCATAAGTGTGCCATTCATTCCTTCAAGAGCTCTTTATGAAGCACTTATCAGGGCGCCAGGCACCATATTTGGTATCAGTCCACAGTGGTGAACAGAGTAGACAAATTTCTTACCATGGAACTAGGACTAATAGAGGAGCAAGATAATGTAAGTAAGGAAGTTTTGTGGGAAGTTCTAGGAAAGAAACAGATGTTGCAGTGCTAATAGAGATTGCCTACTGAGGTAGAGTAGTCAAGGAGGGCCTCCCAGAGGAGGTGATAATGGAGCGGAGACCTGAGTGTTGGAATGAGGTTGCCTGGAAGGGCTGGGCACTGGGGAGTGGCAAAACAAGGGAGCTGGCTTGGTGGGATGAGCAAGGAGAGGGAGAGGAAGCAGGAAGTGTAAAGGCCCTGAGAAGGAAAAGACCCCAGTGTGTTCCAGAACCTTAAGTGTTCACTATAATTGAAGCCGAGCAGGCAAGGGTAGGGAGAGCAAGATGTGGGCCAGAGAGCTAGAGAGGACCCGAATCATAATTAGAAGTTGGGATAGTTGGGTTTTATTTTCCACGTAATGGGAAAAGGCAGCTGACGAGTTGAAGCCATTGTGAGCCTGTGCCATGATTTGTCTCCTCAGTCCCTTACAAATGTGCAGATTGTTTATAGTTTTTCACTAATATAAACAACACTAGACTGTGAGCTTTATGAGAAGAGGATCTTATCTGTTTTTGTTCACAAACTATATCATGACAGAGCCTGGTACAGAATAGATTAGTCGCTCAGTCGTGTCTGACTCTTTGAGACCCCATGGACTGTAGCCCACAAGGCTCCTCTGTCCATGGAATTCTCCAGACAAGAATACTGGAGTGTGTTGCCATTCCCTTCACCAAGGGGTCTTGCCAACCCAGGGACTGAACCTGTGTCTTCTGCATTGCAGGCAACTTCTTTACTGTCTGAGCCATCAGGGAATCCTGGCACAGAATAGGCCGTCAGTAAATATCAATTGAATTCAAGGCCACTGCAAAGAACTCCTGTACATCTCTGTACCTTGTTCTCGTCAGTCATTGAAATATCTTTCTAGATGCAAAATTGCTGGCCGAAAGAAAGTGTATACTTAAATGTTTGCTTTTTAAATAAATTGCCTCCCCCAAAAGTTACATTAATTTATCCACGCCTAAGAGGTATTTTTAAATTTAAGACAAAACATTCGTTATTCATAGCGTTTCTGTGATAAATGGGTTTGGGGCTGCTCAGTGAAGCGATTCCTGGGATGTTTTGAGATATTTACAATTCCCGGTCAGTTGTATTTTTCTTCGAGACGGCTGGGAGCTCAGCCAGTTTCCCTCCCTCGGCTGTAGGCTGATGGAGGCAGAGACTGTGTTCCTTTTGTTTACCTCAGTATCCCCAACACTTTGATATGGTGGGGGAATGGTCCATCCCAGCGCTCGAGCAAGACTTTTGATGTTATTGCCGCCTACCCCTAGAGGCTGCCAATGTTAGCAGGTGAGCCTGCAATTCACAGGGCAGAGAGTAATCTAAAAACGGGGGTCTTTTTAAAATTGAATTAGATTAGGACTTCGATGGTGCAGTGGAAAAGAGTCTGCCTGCCAATGCAGGAGGCATGGGTTCCATTCCTGGTCTGGGAAGATGCCACACGTTGAAGGGCAGCGTAAGCCTGTGAGCCCTGACTACGGAAGCCTGTGTGCCTAGAGCCTGTGCTTCGCAACGAGAAACCTCTGCTCCCTGCAGCTAGAGAAGGTCCGCGCAAACGGCGAAGACCAGCTCAGCCGAAATAAAAATGAAACAAACAACGTTTAAAACAAGTTAACTGATTTGTCAGTGTGTCATGAGAACCAAATATAGCACAGGGCCAGAGAGCACAGGTTCTGGAGGAGATTCAGTTCCCTCCCCTCCCACTCACTGAGCTGGGTAGGCCACGCCTCCACACTCTCATCTATCAAGTGAGGATCATGATAGAGTCTTCTTCACAGGGCCGTGAGAATTAAATGAGCCCATACACGAAAAGTGCCCAGAATGGTACCCGAATCATCACACTCTCTAAACGTGAAGTAGTCTTACTACGGTGCTCCTTCCGATAACCACTAAGCATGTTTCTCTCTCTCTCTATCAGCTGGAAGAGAAACTCAAGGAGAAGGTCGACGTGAGTCTGATTGAACGAATCAATCTGACTGGAGAAATGGACACGTTCAGCACGTGCGTACTTGCAAGTCTCTGCTCGAGACTCTACCCTTACCCTGCCCAGAGCAGTACGTCTCAGGACATCAGCTTAGTCACTACAGAACCTGAGAGGTTCCCAGAGCCTTCTGTTGAATCAGGATTATCTTCTCCACAAGCCACTAAGGAGCCTGAGAAGTTGATGCAACTGACCCATATCCTGCCTCCTCACATGTAGTCATTCTTAGCTTACAGGGGTTTTATTGCTACAGCATCTTAACAATGGCCTTCTCTGGTAGCTTAGCAGTGAAAGAATCTGACTGCCAATGCAGGAGACTTGGGTTCTATCCCTGGGTCAGGAAGATCCCCTGGAGAAGGAAGTGGCAACTCACTCCAGTATTCTTGCCTGGAAAATCCCTTGGACAGAAAAGCCTAGCGAGCTACAGTCCATGGGGTCACAAAACAGTTGGACACAACTTAGTGACTAAAGAACAACAAGAATCTAGGATAACAGGGAAGCACTTTCCCACCTCAGCCATCCCTGCAGGAAGGTCAGGTCCAGGGCCTCCTGTCTGCCCCCTCAATCCACAGAGGGCCAGCCTCACCGCCAGTGTTTCAGGATGTAAAGGGTGAGCGACCTGATTTTAGCCATGGAGGCGGGTAGAGGAGTGGGCAGGACATGGATGTATTTGGGGTGGGAGGGTGTCTGTCTAAGGAGTTCAGATGAAAGACTTTGGAATCAGTCCTTGCCCTGGTGCCACCTGGCAGGGTTTTGTCGTGGTCTTTAAGTGAGATTGGGGAAGGACAAGCTTCAGCTTTCTCATCGGCCACTTACTGAGGAAAAATCCAGATCCTCTTCTTAGGTCATTTCCTCTTTTTCTCTCAACCTTTTTTTCCCTCCAAGGTCTGATTTAAACATTTTAGGCAAGCGTGTACTTTGGGAAAAGTGAAGAGGGATTCTGGGCATAGCAGCAGGGGAGATGAGCCACAGGATCTTGTGTCCTGACCGAGTGGGGACACACCCGAGTGAGACCAGACACACAGCTAGAAGGAGAGTGGAGCCAAGATGCTCCTCCTTGTCATTTATTCCATTTTGAAATAAAGAAACTCGAGTTTTTCTGATGAAATGGTGAAGCTAGGTTTTGCACAGGTGCCTAAAACCTTGGCAAGGGGCTATGTCAGTGGGTCATTCACAAGTCACTTCTGTAAGCCATGACCACAGTGGTGTGTTTGACTTTCAGTGTCATCTCCAGCAGCATTCAGCTGTTGGTTCAGGACCTGGATGCTGCCTGCGACCCCGCCCTTACGGCCATGAGCAAGGTAAGCTTTCAGGAAGTGCTGCCTCCTGAACGTCAGAGAGTGAGTGCAAGTGGTCTCTCCGGGTCCTCACCTGTAGCTCCTGTGGGGTCTCCAGTGCTTAAAGCACCAATCAGGAGGAGAACGGAGCCCTCCAGGAGTTTCCACGGGTGCGCAATTGATCTTGAACCTGAAGTCAGTTGTTTGTCCTTTGAGAATGAGACAGGAAGCAGGTATGTTTCCTGAGTTTGAAGGAGAGGTTGCCTTTGGTCAGCATCTGACATGTGCGGAAAACTCTTCCTGTGGCCTCCCCAGAACGGGTAAAAGTGAAAAGTTGCTCAGTCGTGTCCGACTCTTTTGGACCCCATGGACTGTAGCCCACCAGGCTCCTCTGTCCATGGAATTCTCCAGGCAAGAATCCTAGAGTGGGTAACCATTCCCTTCCTCAAGGCATCTTCCCCACCCAGGGATGGAACCTGGGTCTCCTGCATTGCAGGCAGATTCTCTACCAGCTGAGCCCCCAGGGGAGCCCTGGTGGTGGTGTGCTTAAGGCAGTCACTTCTAACTCATCTCCGTTCCTGCCACTCAGATTTTTCCAGCTCTTTCTGAATTCTGGGGACTGTGCAGGCTTACTTGATCAGGTTGCAGACCCTGGTTTTCTTTTCTTTTTTTTAGATATTTATTTCACGGCAGCAGGCCTCATTTGCAGCAGGCAGGATCTTTAGTTGCAGCGTGGGGGATCTAGCTCCCTGACCAAGAATCCGATCTGGGCCCCCTGCATTGGGAGTGCAGAGTCATAGCCACTGGGCCACCAGGGAAGTCCCACCTCTGGCTTGCTAATAGCACGGGGGCCCGTCCGTCAGCCCGCGGTCCCCAGGCCTCTCCCTTGGCGTTTCCCATGTGTGCCCTCGTGGTGGTCTTTGGCTTTCAGGTGCCTGATGGAAATACCTTGAGTGCGTGGACCACAGAGAATAGAGAAGGCTGTCATGTTTGTTGATTGATTAAGTTGGAAATAAGCAATTCTTCATTGATTTTTTTTCTCCCTGTAACATTTATTTATTTGGCTGCACCAGGTCTTAGTTGTGACATATGGGATCTAATTCCCTGCCCAGGGATCAAACCCAGGCCCTCTGCATTAGGAGGTCGGAGTCTTAGAGACTGGACCACCAGGAAGGTCCCTTCATTGATTTCTAAGCCAAATAACACAAAGCCGTCCACTCATTGAGCCTTCTAGAGCAGTGGTTGGCAAACTACAACTGGTGAGCCACATCTGGCCCACCGCCAGATAAAGTTTTATTGGCACACAGCCACACTCATTCATTGTATGTTATCTGTGGCTGCTTTTGTGCTACAACAGCAGAATTAAGTAATTGCAGTTGAGACCAGATGGCTGGCAAAGCCTAAAATATTAACAGTCTGGCCCTTTACAGAAAAAGGTTGCCAGTGCCTATTCTAGAGTCATAGACTTTTGTAGCATTCTTACAAATTCTGCAGAAAGAACTTCTCAGTGGCCTACTGGCCAGTAGCAGAGTACAGTGGAAAGAACACTGGCTTTGGATTCAGACAAACCTAACTCTTCTCATTTTTCCTTTGGGTGTGTTGAGCAAGTAACAACCTCTCTGGGCGCAGGTTACCTCATCGGTATGTGACACAGGGGGCTCTGCCTCCCGGAGCGTTGTGAGGATGGAGACTGGCCCGGAGCCAACAAACGTTAGCCCTTGTTCCCTCTGGTCAGGAGGAGTGGCCGTGTCACAAGGCTGTGTAAGCGAGAAATTCGGTCTGAATTTGGTTTTGTAGTAGGTTGTAAATATTTTAAAAAAAGAGAGGTTATTACCCAAACTTAAGCTTCGGGGGTTTTTTATGATGCTTGGTGGGGAGTCCTGAGTAGCCAGTGTCACAGAGTTTCCTTTCAAAAGGCTGATCCTTTCAGCAATCAGAGGTGAATGTGTATTTCCAGCACCCAAGTGTTTACAAGCAGAAGACTCAGAGCAGGCAAACTGAGGCTCACTCATTTTCTTAGAGACGTGACTGAGGATTGATTCTGCAGGCTCTGATTATCCCCTCACTGCTGGTGGAACGTTCCTGACATCCTGAGCATGATCTGCTCCAGCTGCCTCCTCTCCTGCCCTGCCACACAGTTTAGGTCAGAAGGCAGCTGGGGAAAGAATTTCTACATTTACCAAAGGAAGAGTGAATTTTTTTTTTTTTTTCTTTTTAGTAAAATAGCAGTTGGAGGGGCTTTAACGCTCCAGGTGTTGCTTATGTGAACTGTCATTTCATTAGGTGGGTTTCCTTCAAACTGCCCCCACCACCCATCTCTCCCCCAGACCCACACCAGCAAACACTAACAGAGACCATACCTCCAGAATCTTTTGTTTATATCACAGGAAAACCACAGACGTGGGAACGCAGCAGCTGGGAGGCCACTACTCTGTGTCTGAATCTTCTGGAGTTCTAGCAAAATGAAATCCATGTGATGGAAATGACCAGATATAAACAAGCCAAGTGGTCACAAACCAGCTCAACAAATACCCTGTGATTTGTGCCTGCATTCTGTTCTGTGTAGTTTCTTCGAGGATTTTTAAAAAAAACTTTTGTGATAATGTTTATTCTTGTCTGTGATTCCATCATTTTTGCTAGTTGAATAGTTCGATTCAGACTCTGCCCAGAGCAAGGCTGGGAAAGTCGTCAACTTTATTCCAAGGTGCTTGTTGTTGCTCAGTCACTCAGTCGTGTCCAACTCTTCATGACTGCAGCACGCCAGGCCTCCCTGTCCTTCACCATTCTCCCAGAGTTTGCTCACACTTGTGTCCATTGAGTTGGTGATGCCATCAGTTGACCCCAAGTACATGGGTTTATTTCTGGACTCTCAGTTCAATTCCATTGATCTATGTGTCTTTTCTCAACCTAGGGCCACACTGATAACTGTAGATTTCTAGTAAGCTCTAAAATCAGGAAGTATGGGTCTTCCAACTTAGTTCTTTTTCAAGACTGTTTTAGCTCTTTTGAGTGTCTTTCGGGCTCACTGTTGTTTGTCTCATCCAGAGTATCTTTCTCCCTCAAGACACTATGACACTTATATTAAGTCTCTACTTTGTTGTACAATTATTTTTTCTATCTCTGTCTGCCCTGTGAAGCTATGAACAAATTGAGGGCTGTGTCTTAATCATTTTTTGATCTCTCTGGCACAGTACAGTACTTGCTTAACAGTAGTACTCCTGGAATGACTTTGAAGGTAAAGAAAGCAGAAAGAACAGAACGAACATTTATAGACACTCACTTCACCAAAGAATGGTGACCAGTGAGACAGAGGTGGTAATTCTACTGCCCAGATTTAGCTGGGCAGAGCCGGCAGGCAGTAGGAGACTCAGGCATCTTTATTGGAAATGGCAGGATCAGGGAAGCCTTGAGGCCTTCAGGCACATCCAGAGGATGAGGTGATGATCCTCAGTGGTACTTAACAGCCAGGATTCTTCAAGTAGCATCCTGGAGCAGATTGAAGTTGGAAATAGGAAATGCCCACATTTAGCTGTTTGCTCCCCAGCTGTGGGCAAGAACCCCGCTGCTGGTGAAGGGGAGAAGAACACAGAGGGGCAAATTTGGTAGAAAATCCACAGAAATGGCTTTAAATGGACCAAACCCACAAGGAGGAAGCACAATACAAGCAAACTTTAGTGGTTTCTCTGAACCTGTATAACCTTGAGATAGTGTTATTGATAAGTTATGTCAAAATTACCCTTCAGACCGCTTTCCCCTCCCAAATTGCATTTTTTTCTCAGATAAGCTCCGTGAGATGATTAGTAAGTTGCTATTTACGGGGCGCTTTACCAGGAATCAGCACCCAAAGGCATTACCACGTTTAATTCTGACAAATATATAAGGTTCCTGTGTTAGTTCCTTCTCAGTTTTGTGGATAAGGGAATGGAAACCCATCAGATCTCTTAGTTAAAATGCAGCAGAGCCAGGATTCAGACTCAGGTCTCTCCTTGGTGCAGTAACACACCACACTGACAGAGTGAGTTAGTCTTTTGGCATATGTGGAAACTGAGGCAAAAATCAGCCCAAGTAATTTGTCTAAAAACAGAAGAATGTGACAGTGTGTGCTCAGTACTGGTGGGTTCCCATGAGCGTGTTTTCATGCTTACTTGACCATGAGCTCCTCAAGCATTCAGAAGCATCCTGTTAGATACTGGTCTTCAGCTTTTCTCAATCTGACACCATGACTTTCCTACAGGGAAGAAAACAGGTTGAGCAGCCAACCCAAGTATTGCAGCCTGCTCTGCACATTTCTCCAGAAAACTAATGAATTATCATTCTGGCATGTGTATTACTTGGTTTTCTTTTTCATAATATGTCCAAGGCCATAGTGCTTTATAACAGCAAAGCCAAAAATAAAACCGAGTCTCCTGATTCTTGAAAAGGAAGTTGCTTGGAGTGCTTTGGTGGAAACCATGTGAAGAGTTCTGTCTTTTAAATGTAATTTCTGTGAACTCTTAAGAATTCGTGTGTCTCTGCCAGATGCTGATGATCAGTGTAATTTCTTTGCCTGTTCAGTCACAGAAAGTGGTGCTCAGCCGTGGAATGCATTGCAGCTTTTAACCCCTGATGTGTACGTGTTGTGTAACAGAAAGGGCAAACAATAAGATTGCAACCCTTCGGAATGAATGTGGCAGAGAAGGGTCAGTGAGCACAGTCTTATTTCCTTTTGTTGTCCAAAATAATTGTAATTCTTGAGCCTCCTAGAAATTGGAAGCTAAAGAAGGCAATTCAAGTTTCCTTAAAAAAAAAAAAAAAAAAAGAATTAGTATCCTGAGTATGGCCTTACAAGTAGGATTTTTTTTTTTAATCTGTGGCTTCCTTAAAGGGAACCATTGGTCCCATGGGCCTCCTCACTCTGTCCTTTTTCCTAGGGCTACTCACATCCCTAGGTTGAAAGAATCTAAGTCTCTGTCCAGAATCAAACAGATTTAGCTTTTAGCCCATTAATGGTAGTTTTAAGTGGGGGGGGGGACAGAAAGAAGAACCTGAACAAATTAAATTTCCTTAAAGTCTGGCAAGTAATTTCTATTAGATTTCAAGATCGTGAACATGTACTCATTTAGGAGGCCGCCTTACTATTCCCTAAAGACATTTCAAAATAGCCAGAACAGTCCGCAAATCTGTTCTCATTTCCCTCAGTTATTAAAATGTAGATCTGTTTCAGGAGGCTCACAGGGCTCCGTGGTTAAGAAATCCTCATTTCCATCTACCACCTATAATCAAGGCACATCTTTCTTCATAAAAGATTTTTTTTTATTATGACCAAAGTAAATTACCTTCATTATAGAAAATCACAGATTTTTAAAAAGAAGAAAATTTAAACCACCCATAATTCCAGTTAACAAACATATTTCAGTCTTTCTTCTTATGCCTCTCTCTTCTCTTTTCTTCATTTTTGGCTGTGCTGGGTCTTCGTTGCTATGCAGGCTTTTCTGTATTTACGGTGTGAGGGTTTTCATCGTGGTAGCTTCTCTTGTGCAGCACAGGCTCTAGGGCAGTAATTCAGTGCACGGGCTCAGTAGTTGAGGTTCCTGGGCTCTAGAGCACAGGTTCAGTGGTTGTGATGCATGGGCTTAGTTGCCCTGTGGCATGTAGGGTCTTGCCAGACCAGGGATCAAACCCATGTCTCTTGCATTGGCAAGCGGATTCTTTACCACTGCTGCTGCTGCTAAGTCGCTTCAGTCGTGTCCGACTCTGTGCAGACCCCACAGACGGCAGCCCGCTGGGCTCTGCCATCCCTGGGATTCTCCAGGCAAGAACACTGGAGTGGGTTACCATTTCCTTCTCCAATGCATGAAAGTGAAAAGTGAAAGGGAAGTCGCTCAGTCGTGTCTGACTCAGCGACCCCATGGACTGCAGCCTCCCAGGCTCCTCCGTCCATGGGAGTTTCCAGGCAAGAGTACTGGAGTGGGGTGCCATTCCCTATGCATTTATTTTTAAATAAACAAGCTTATGCTTTACATAGTCTATAACCTCTTTTTCTCATTTTGCAGGTTGTAATAGTTTTCTGTGCCATTTGAGCTGAATCTGTGGTATTTTTAGTGACTGCCTAGTACTCCATAGTACAGAGTATTTACGTTAAAATTGTAACAGTAATTAACATTTACCATGGAAGTAATACATGCCAGGCACTGTGTAAGAGCGTCCCATACACTGTCTTTCATTAACTGTATAGATTACAGAGGTTATCATCATCCCAGTTTTATGGCTGAGAAAACTGAGGCTCAGAGAGTTTGGTCACTGGCCCAAGTCATGCATTTAGCTGGTTGCACAGTGTTAGGACTCATGACTGGCAACTCCAGATTGTCTCATCTTAAGTACTGTAATCTGTTGCCCCTGAAATGTATGTGATCACTTTTGATGGATGTTAGGCTATTTCTGATTTTTCACATTTATAAATAGTCTAGCAATGGACAACTTTGTGTGGGTGTGTGTTTTCTGAGCATTCATAATTATTATCTTCAGATTAGTTGCCATAAAGGAATTGCAGAGATCTAAAACTATGTAAAATGCCAAAATTTTTGATAAATATTTTCAAATCACCTGTAAGAAAGCTTATACAAATTCACCTTCCATTGGCCCAGCAGTGAATTAAAAAAAAAAATCTTCTTAAGCCTTTATTGCTCCACTTTCTATCCTGGATCTTACTGGTTTTCCTCTCAGAGTTAAGGAATGTGTCAGTTGAGTTCAGTCGTTCAGTCGTGTCTGACTCTTTTGCGACCCATGAACCGCAGCACGCCAGGCCTCCCTGTTCATCACCATCTCCCAGAGTTCACTCAGACTCACATCCATTGAGTCCATGATGCCATCCAGCCATCTCATCCTCTGTCGTCCCCTTCTCCTCCTGCCCCCAATCCCTCCCAGCATCAGAGTCTTTTCCAATGAGTCAACTCTTCACATGAGGTGGCCAAAGTACTGGAGTTGCAGCTTTAGCATCATTCCCTCCAAAGAAATCCCAGGGCTGATCTCCTTCAGAATGGACTGGTTGGATCTCCTCACAGTCCAAGGGACTCTGAAGAGTCTTCTCCAACACCACAGTTCAAAAGCATCAATTCTTCAGCACTCTGCCTTCTTCACAGTCCAACTCTCACATCCATACATGACCACAGGAAAAACCATAGCCTTGACTAGACGGACCTTAGTCAGCAAAGTAATGTCTCTGCTTTTGAATATACTATCTAGGTTGGTCATAACTTTTCTTCCAAGGAGTAAGTGTCTTTTAATTTCATGNGCCTTCTTCACAGTCCAATTCTCACATCCATACATGACCACAGGAAAAACCATAGCCTTGACTAGGCGGACCTTAGTCGGCAAAGTAATGTCTCTGCTTTTGAATATACTATCTAGGTTGGTCATAACTTTTCTTCCAAGGAGTAAGCGTCTTTTAGTTTCATGGCTGCAGTCACCATCTCCAGTGATTTTGGAGCCCCCACACCCAAATATTTTGTAAGATACCTAATTTTTAATGTTATGATCATTTTCCTTGGTCAGTAAATCAGATCTGTGATGTTTATTGGACATTCACTAATCACCTTCCAAACAACTACTGCTATCTTTTCATTTCTTAACAGAATGAAGACTTTCTAAGCCACGTGGTTTGGATAAGTCATTCTACCCCCAGTTCCAGGGTAAACTTTGATCAGATCAAGCCAGTCAGCTTATCTTATTATCATCCAGACCTTTGCTACTGGTTCAAGGATGGGCACCTGACCCAGTTTAGGTCTAAAAAGGGACACCTGCTAAGGATTTCTAGGTTAGAAAGTGTCTCTCTCTTTCACGGAAACTTCTGGAATTGGTTCTATCTCTTATCTCGGGTGAAAGTGAAAGCGAAGTCACTCAGTCATGTCCAATTCTTTGTGACCCCATAGACTGTAGCCTACCAAGCTCCTCTGTCCATGGGATTTTCCAGGCAAGAATACTGGAGTGGATAGCCATTTCCTTCTCCAGGGGATCTTCCCAACCCAGGGCTCGAACCCGGGTCTCCTGCATTGTAGACAGATGCTTTACCATCTGAGCCACGAGGGAAGTCTACCTCGGGGGTGTGGCATAAGAAGGTAGGATTAGAAGTCCAGCGGTTGTTGTTACTAACAGGAGGGTGAACTAGCTGAGACTGAATCTAGAGAGCAGAATGGAGAGAAGAGCAGAAAGCACGAACCAGAGCCTGGATGCCCTGGTGTCCTCTGGATCAAGCCATGCCTAAGGCTCATGCCACCTCCATACTTTTCAGTAAATTGAGTCAATAAATTTAAGCTTGTTTGAGTCATACTATCTATTACTGGCAAGCCAGAGCATCCTAAATAATACAAGCATTTTACATAATGGTATAATATCCCATTACATACATGAGTTAAAAGCATTGTTATGCCTACTATTCAATTTAATCTTTAGGCCATCTTATGAAGTAAACAAGTGTCTATTTGTCAAGTGGATAACTAAAGCCTAGAGTGAACAACGGAGCTATCCAAGATGACCCAGCTAGTTAGTAGAACCAGGGCTTCTGACTTCCTGAACAGAGCTTTTAATACAATAACATCTCAAGGCAGAGGGATTATGGACCAGTGAATAGAATAATTCTGAAGGATGGGGCCACATTATTAGGCTGACAGGTAGGATATAAAAGTGATCAGTCATTATCAATCAGCTGCACTTCGAACTTGAAACCTAGGATGTAAGGCATGAAAAGGTTTGGAGATTAGAATAATGGTTCTCAAACTGGCCTGGGGACCCTGGGGAGCTCCTCAGATGTTTTCAAGAGGTTTATGTCAAAACTATTTTCATAATAAGGCTAAAATGATATTTGCTCTTCTATTCTTATTCTCTCATAAGTACACAGTAGAGTTTTCCAGAGGCCACATGACATGTGACACTCAACAAAAAGAATGCAGAAGGAAATACGAGAATCTAGCTATCTTCTGTTAAGCTAGACAGGAAAGAACTTTGCAGAAATGTCAAACAATGCCATTCTTCCTACACGTTATTTTTGTTGTTGTTTGGAAAATGCAGTTATTTCTTTAAAAATATCTTATGTTTATGTGAACACATAGTATTTTTAATATTCTTGAAAATAAATTTATAAATAATTTTTTTTCAGTTTTAACTTTGAATACAATAGGTGTGGATAGATATAACCTACACAGACAAACACTGTTTAGGTCCTCACTATTTTTAAGAGTGTAAAATCCTTTTGAGGATATAATGTTTGAGAACTGTTGGGTTAAAGGATAACTGCAATTTTCAATTAAACTTCTTTCAGAAGGTTCATTCGGGCAAGCCTAGTTTCTTTTTGGCTTCTGACACCTAGACTCCAGGAACAAAGTTCAATGTGAATTGGAGATTTAGCCATTGATGGGTTGTATGATCAACATGGTTTAAACCAATTTATACAACTCTGGCCAAAAGTTCCTTTTGGGATCAGAATTAGAAATCAGAATTGCCTACTTTGACCAAATTGATTAGAAATTGACTGGCTCTGTTCATTACTATGTAGATACATAAAGCAACTGGGGAATCTGTGTAGTGATAGGTGTCACTCTGGTAGCAAGTAGCAGACGGTGACTCTGCCAGGGGAGCTGTTTACTGAAAGGATCTTGGGAGCTGTCAGATTTGTTAGGAGAAAGGGAGAGCCAGGCTTGAAGCTAAGCGCCTAGGAACAATGAAAACATCACTTCGTAGAACTGGACTGAGAGGGACCACTGCCCCTGCTGTGGTGGATGCATCACCAAGACCTCAAGGAAACCACACTGACCCTCTGCCAGAATACCGACCTTGTAAACATTGTCATCCCCAAAGTCAGGCTTCTGGCCACCATTCTGCCAGCAAAACGGATCTCCTGGAAATCTCTTTCCTTAAGTTCCTCTCTTTGGAATCAAAGTTTAAAGGAGTGTATCTGATTGGCAGAACCTGAGACATATCTTTATTCAAGTTGCAAGAAAGGCTGGGATTTGATTTGAGATTTCTAAGTTCTGCTTTGGAAGAGTAGGATGCCCAGGGAAGAAATGATCCCAAACATAGTAAAAACATTTAAGAAGAGCTAAGAAGTCAGTCAGAAAACACAACTGATGCTTGCAACCCATGTTGTAAGATATCATACAGTTGTGGCTACATGGAATGTTCCAGGGTTAGGCAGATCTGGGTTCAAATTCTGGATCAAATTGCTGCTACAATCTTAAGAAAGTCACTTAAATTTTCAAAGCCTCAATAATCTCACCTGTATCCTTGGGTAGATATGAAATTAAGTTAATTTCCTAGATGAAATGACACATGATATAATATTGTGTGTACCCAGTAGGTACCCAGAAATTATAGCCATTAATATTGCCAAACTTCAGAATCTGTACTAGGCAGACAAATTTCCCCCCAAAGTGAAGCTGGCTCATAAGGAGACCAAGGGACTTGTATAAAATTTGGTCAAGAACTCACATTAGGATGTGTTTCTGAGATCAGTGATTCTGGGTCTAGCTCCCATCCCAGTTTCTAAGCCTCATCACCTCTTTCTGCAATCAAAATGTGGCAGAAGTAATAAACATCTTATATTAGTAAGTTATTTTTGGGTTGGAATCTTTAAGGTGAGCTTTACTTATCTTCCTTATTCTTTTCTGAAGTTTTTGAAAATGAACTAATGAGTTTATATTATAGTATATATATGACTGAGCATCTTCACTTTCACTTTTCACTTTCATGCATTGGAGAAGAAAATGGCAACCTACTCCAGTGTTCTTGCCTGGAGAATCCCAGGGATGGGGGAGCCTTGTGGGCTGCCATCTATGGGGTTGCACAGAGTCGGACATGACTGAAGCGACTTAGCAGCAGCAGCAGCAGCAGCATACATATGTGTTATAGTATATAATGGTATTAAAAATAATTTTAAAAAATTTAAAAATAGCTATAAAGCCATTTTTTTTACTCTGGGGAACAAAGCTCTGTCTCAGTTTAGGTTCCCCTCAAAGTTGAGCCTGAAATGAGGATTTGGGATTTGAGGGTAGTTTATGTAGGAGGTGATCAATGTCTAACTCCTGGTTTTCTAATGAACTAGAGGTGTTAATCTAGATGAGAATGTTGAGTGATACCAGAGATTATCTAAATAATAGGGCTCCATGCTGAAAAAAAGGTATTTTGACTGCAGGACTTCTTAGGGCCTTTGACCTGCTAATGTACACTGAGAATCTCTGAGAGGGACTTATAGCCCCAGTCCCCATTGTTTCCCTAGAGAACTTCATGGGATTAATACTCTCATGAATATTATACTTTGAGAAATGTTGCATGATCTCAGAGGTCACTTCGAACTATAAAGTAAGTGACGTCTGCAATCTCATTTCATCTTTCTTCCAAGTCAGCAAGTTGGGGAAGCATATTGAAAATCACTTATCAAAACTAGGAAGCCAGCTCGGGGTATGTGCATGCATGCTTGGTTGCTCAGTTGTGTCCAACTCTGCGACCCACCAGGCTCCTCTGTCCAGGGAATTTTCCTGGCAAAACCACTGGAGAGAGCTGCTGTTTCCATCTCTAGGGGATCTTCCTGACCCAGATCAAATCTGATTTGACACAGATCAAATCTGTGTCTCCCACGTCTCCTGCGCTGCAGGCAGATTCTTTACCATTGAGCCACTGGGGA
>SJYX01020470.1:6076-55579 GCA_006410675.1 Oreotragus oreotragus
CTTCAAAAAAGCTTTAAATGTAAAGTCATTACCAAAAAAAAAATATATATATATATATATATATATCTTTTAAACATTATCTCCAGAGTGGATGGATGAGGAGAGCAGATGCTTCATGAATTTGAGATCATGTTACCTGTCATGAGAATATAAAATGGGAAACAGTATTTAAGTAATGCTAATGTTGCTCAGGGGACAGCTGGCATTGGCTACATCCAGAGTCACGGCTGCAGGCCCCTGGGACTGATAACCTCCCTGAGGAGTAGGGATAGGTAGCTGGAAATGTACCCTCAGAACTCCTGGGAGACTCTGGGATGTAGGGCACAGCTGCATTGGGACGGGTGAAGATGTCTACAGTAGCCACTGCGGGGAGGGATCAGAGACCCAATCCCATCACCTCCTCCAGTGTGTGGGATCAGCGGGCAGGGAGGAGCTGAGCCCAGGAGATTTTAGGAAGCGGCCCAGCCAGAGCAAAATGAGTGACATACATCTTCCTTCCCACGCTGGAGATGCTGATTTATATCCCTGTTCTCCAAGCCCTTCCGGACTTTTCTGCAAATAGGACTGATGAGCCTGCTCTTATCTAAGGCTGTTCCAATCTTCTGGGGCTCTGAATTAGCATTTATAGGATGTACTGTTCTGGCAAGAGACCCTATATCTAGTAAGGCCAATTATCTCCTCGGATTCTTAGTTCTATCTTTATTCATTAACTCCCGTTTCCTCTCTCAGAAATGAGCTCACTTGGGCTGCTTGCCTTTTCTTTGAATGACTTTTCCTCCTTGTGGCCTAAATCCAGGATCCTTTTGCCCGAACCCCATCTAGGCCTCCTCCTTTGCCCTGTGGCCTCATCTCCACCTTTTGCTAGGCAGTGGTGCCCTCGCTGAAAGAAAAGGAAAGAGCAACACTGCTCTCTCCCGCCACCCAGCCCAAGGCCGGGCTCTGCTTTGTCTGGGCTGTCAGGATGACAGATTTACTACAATTACAGAGCCATCTCCTTAAAGATGGTCATGATGTATCAGTATTGGAGGTAAGAGGCTATGAAACAGACACAGGCACACACACATTGGAATGAACACTCCCACCTACCTTTCCAGGTTCTTCTTTTCTTTTTATAACTGTTCCTCTCCCAAGACCAACCTTATTTTTATAGACGCCAACTCGCTTGTTCAGGATCGGACTCCAGCCAATAGGACCAATATGAAAACTTTCCCAGAATAAGAATTCTTTTTTAAAACCAGAAACAGGAAAGTCTGTTTCATTCTGAAGTCAGAATTTACCCCGCCTGTACGAAGCGGGACTGCAGAAAGTGATAATGATCCTAGCAGCCAGAGAGGGATGGTGAGTCAAGGAGGATAATGATCCTAGCAGCCAGAGAGGGATGGGGAGTCAAGGAGGATAATGATCCTAGCAGCCAGAGAGGGATGGGGAGTCAAGGAGGTGCAGAACAGAAGTGCTAATGGAATTTGAGACTTGGGCTCCAATTCCTGCCCTGGCCTTCCTGAATTGGAATATTAGCCTTTCCTTCTTTGACTACACGTCCTTACCAGATGTCCTTCCAGTAAATCTACTTCTAAGTTCAATTTAGCCCAAAGGACTCCTGATTAATACAGAAACATATTCTTCAGTGGTATACACCAATATATCCACACTACCCCTCTCTGGATTTTTTTTTTCTTTTACTTTTCCGTATTTATCCCGCTTTATAATGAACCTGAAATATTTATATATTATTTTGATCATGATGTATTGGTCAGATGACTTAACTGATTCAAAGAGAAATACCTGTCAAGAGAACTACAAATGTAACTGTGGAGGAAATCAGCAGATAGGAGGTGATACCCACAACAGAGTCAGGATCACGCGCTTTCCCTGCAGATGTGCACCAAGATCTGCCTGGTGCTATCAGATGGGGAGGGGACAAGAGTGAGACCATCTAGACATGGCGATCATGGAGCTCGTGGTTTGCTAAGGGAGACAGACACAATATCCACAATCACCCAACCTAGGTAAAGGTGCGACAAGGACGAGTGCGATGGAGAGAAGCCATTTATGACCAGGCTGGAAAAATCATGAATACTTCTGGAGAAAAATGCCACATAAGAAAGATAAGCAGGAATTAATTGAGAATGAGAGAAGGAAGAATGGTGACTACATGTCAAGGGGAATAGGGGCATCTGAGAAATAAAAGTGCTTGGAGTGGAGGGAACATTCTGTAGGGCAGTGTGCGTAAGAATCACAAAGAACCAGGAGGTACCACAGATCCAGTTATCACCTTAGGATTGGTGGACTGAGGGGAGGAACTGGCCACTGGAACTCAGAAAGACAGCATTGCACACAGAATAGTCTATGATGAGAGATAAGGCTTTACAGCAAATGCTGAAGAAAGTCCATGATGACCATGCAAGGTGAAGAGGGGCCAGGGAAATGCCAACGCTCACCTTACTCTCCCTTCTTGCCCCTGGTCTCTGATCTAGGCCCAACTCATCCAAAGTCAGACAGAACAAGGCCTCTTCGAAGTACATATACATCAATCTCCTAGGGCACAAAGCAGGGAAAGATGAAGTATCTATCTATAGGGGAAACCAAAAAATATCCAGCTCATGGACATGCAAAACCATACAGCAAATATAATAGACACTTACTAAATATACAGTGTTTATGGACTGGCACCAGGTATCTTAGTGAACAATGAAGGAAGTGCCAGCCTGTATTGGAACTACAGAAGCCCAGAAGAGAGCAGGTAGAAGACTATATGGGCACTGGAAACATTAAATAAAAATAAAGTCATAGGCCAAGAGAGCAACACAGGGTGTCACTTGGCAGTGCGTGAGTAATTAGCAGGGCTGTATGCAGGTAAAATGTGCTGCTGGCCACTAGAAGTGAGGGACTCTATAGCCTGAAATGACCATGGAAGACTTCCCAAAAGAAGGGCTGTGATCTGAGCCTTTCTGGGTAAAACGATTCTGATGATAAAAAACCAAGGAACAGGTGTAGCACTGTAGGCTATAGCATTAGTTGCTCAGTTTGCCCCCATGGACTGTAGCCGCCCAGCCTTCTCTGTCCATGGAATTCTCCAGGCAAGAACATTGGAGCGAGTGGACACTTCCCTCTCCAAGGGATCTTCCTCACTCAGGGATCGAACATGGGTCTCTTGCATTACAGGTGGACTCTACCATCTGAGCCACTGGGAAAGATATAGGTTAGGAGATGAGTGACTACAAAATGGAAGAATAGAAGAACAGCAAGTTATGTCTGAGAAATCTATCACAAAAGCCATATAAACACGCAGACAGCAACAGTTCCAGAAATGTTATCTTAGTCATTGACTTTTTTTTTCTTTCAAACTGAGTATCTATAGCGTGTGTGTGGGGCACTGGTCTTAACACTGAGGATGCAGCTGCGAACATGATGGACAAGGACCCTGTAAATGTAGAGATTATATTCTGGTGCAGCAAATGGAATATAAATAAATGACATATTAGGTAAACATCAGATACCCTGAGGTCTTATGGAGAGAATTCATATCAGCTTATGTACTAGAGAATAACTAAATAGTCACTGCAGGGGATGGTTAAGAAAAACTGCAATAAGGAGTTCTTTGAGCTTGGCTGAGACTTAAATAACTAAAATTATTCCTGTTCCATATTATGATCAAGAGCATTTCGGGCAGAGAGAAAAATGACGTTCAAGGCCTAAACCAGATACTTGAGTAATGAAAGTATTTGGGGAAACAAGTGAAAGCAGAGTGGCTATGCCATGTGGTTGTGATGAAGGTTACACCAAGTGCTGAGACTGGAGTGTGTCCACTAGCAAGAGGCAATCGTTACATTTTCAGGAATTTTGTGAGCCCACTGACATGACTTTGGTAGCCTGTTGTTGGCTGTGGTGAGAGTGGTTACACCAGAGAATTTGCAGAGGGTATAAATCAAGAGTTCCTCCAGTTCCCAGCCCCTGCCCCCGCTCAGAGAACCTGTTCTTAAACAGCTGCCAGCACACCACGTCGAGGATGCCAGAGGAAACTGGAGAAGTAACCAGAGAGCTGTCGTCAGAGGCTTTATAAGCCAGGAGTTTCCATTTAATTCTAAGTGTGATGCGGAGCCATTTGAAGGTCTTAAGTAGGATGTGGACATAACCTGATTTGCATTTTTAAAAGACAGTCTGGCTCCTTTGCAGAAAACTTTGAGCGGGTTAAAAAGAACGGGGAGGGGACAGGAAACATCAGCTGGGTGGCTACTGCATTAGTCTGGATGAGAAGTGACACAGGCTTTGACTAGGGTGTAGCAGTGCAAATGCAGTGGGATCTGAGTTCCCCAACCAAGGATCCAACCATCAAAGTGCAAAGTCCCAACCTTTGGATCGCCAGGGGATCCCCTAGAACATATAGTTTTCAACTCATAGATTTGATCTAGAAGTTGAGGAAAATGGAAGAATCAAGGATAATTTCTGATTATTATTATTATTTTTTTTTGCTTAAGAAAATAGGTATATGGTAGTGCCATAAACTGAAAGGCAGAGAATATATGTAACATGAGAGGTAGTGTGGGGAACTAAGAAAATGATACTCATCCTGTTAAGTTTGAGATTTCCATATGGCATTCATCTGTAAATGTCAAATAGAGAGGGAGATATTCACACTTGGATTATTGTGGCAAGGTAGAAACTGGAGACATAGTTTGAGAGTCATTGACACATATGAAGTATTTAAAACCAGAGTATGTGTTAGATCACCAAAGGAGGGGGATGCAAAGAAAGACAGAAGCAGGAGGTAAAACCAGAGGTAGAGCAAAAACGAGGAGCCAGCCCTGAAGATTGAGTAGTGACACATTAGCCTGGAAGAAAACTAGGAGAGTCTATGCCGGGATCCAAAGAGAAAACATACTCCATGAAGTCAGAGTTTATTTTGTTGAGTGCTACTGGAGATCAAGTAAGATAAAAAGAGAGATGTCACTTGGACAGGTGACAAAGGGATTCCTAATGCCTCTAATCATAGCAGTTTCAGTGAAGTAGGGAGGCCTGAATGAAGACTTCTTGGAATAAATTCAAGTAAGGATGTTCAGTGAAGAAGGAGAAATGATTATAAAGGGGGAGAGACGACAGTAGCTGGAGAAGGCTGTGAGGTCAAGAGTTTTCTTTTCTTTTTTTTTCCCCCTCATTTTACCGTTTAGGTAGGCATAATTAGAATGTGTTTATATATTAATGGGACTGATCTTGCTGCTGCTGCTGCTAAGTCGTTTCAGTCGTGTCCGACTCTGTGCGACCCCATAGACGGCAGCCCACCAGGCTCCCCTGTCCCTGGGATTCTCCAGGCAAGAACACTGGAGTGGGTTGCCATGTCCTTCTCCAATGAATGAAAGTGAAAAGTGAAAGTGAAGTCGCTCAGTCGTGTCTGACTCTTAGCGACCCCATGGACTGCAGCCCACCAGGCTCCTCCATCCATGGGATTCTCCAGGCAAGAGTATTGGAGTGGGGTGCCATTGCTTTCTCCTGGGACTGATCTTATAGAAAGGGAAACCTCAGTGAACGGGGGAGGTGAGAAATACAGGAGCCAAGTCCTTAAAACAATAAGAAAGAACAGGAACTAGAGTGCAAGAGGAGGGTTCAATTCAACAGACACCTATTAACTGCTCTTGATATGCCCTGTTTCAGTGTACAGATTTCTGATATCACACCTGGAATATTTTCCAACATTTATTTCCCCTATTAGATTCAAGGTGCTTAAGGACTGAATCCCTATTTTGTTCTGGTTTCAAGTCCCAGCCCAATTCAGGCGCCCAGTAAGACTTAAAAAATGTTTTGTTCCGTATGTGTTTGCATGAGATTAAAAAGTTTTAACCTAAACTCTCAGCATTGGCAGTTATTATGAGCTTTTGATTTAATCATAGACAGCACTGAGGTGACAGCTATAACTAGTGAAAAACAGACAACTTCCATTACAGAATTTTTTTCTTCCTTTAAGTTTGACTTAGATTGACAGAGAAAAAGGTTGAGGCCAGATGGATGTGGGAGTCGGGGAAGAGATAGCTTCTTCTGCAAGTCACCGAAGAGAAAGACAGCTCTTTCACATAGAATCCAGTTTATTTTAATTCTTGACAAAAACAAGTACATGTAACCCCAGTGTTCCCACACTGAGTGCAGAGTGTCAGCTTTTTCGTTTATGATCTTAGTGTGTCTGCTACTGCTAAGTCACTTCAGTCGTGTCCGACTCTGTGTGACCCCATAGACGGCAGCCCACCAGGCTCCCCCATCCCTGGGATTCTAATCTCCTGGACCTCCTTGAAAGCACAGTCCAAGCTTCTTGCTCCCAGTCCAGGGAGACCAAGACCAATTGCTCTTCCTAATCCCAGCCCCACCCCATCACCAACACAGTAATTTCTGTCCTGCATTGTGTGCTCTCTCCTCTGAAATATTCTCCAAATTCTTCTCATTTTTCAACATTCAAGTCCAAAGAACTTTAAGAGTCCTTCTCCTAGAGAAAGATGCCTATCAGTTTGCTTAAATTTTGTAGCATTTAGTGAATCAATTATGCAGCAATTGTCAAATATCTGACTGAGTTGACTTTGCATGAGTCTACATGCATGCATGCTTGGGTGAGTGTCTGTGTGTGAGACGGAGATTCCTGTCTGTCTAGGAGAAGCGGACCTGTCGGCAGATGACAGGTGTCATCAAAAAAGAGCTGGGCCCTCGCGTCTCTTCTGCTCCTCCACCCTCAGCAACCTAGAGAACAAGGTCAAGGATTGCATGCTCCTGGGAAATTCAGCTGTAAAGGTGGATGGAACATTTATAACAGTCTGTTTCACGTAAGTACTGCAATCACCACGTCCCCCTGGTGGTAGGTTACTGACTGTTAGTTTTTATTACAAAGACAATATATAAAAATGTACAAACTTCCAATTATAAAAGAAATAAGTGGGACCTCCTTGGCGGTCCAGTGGTTTAGAATCTATCTTGCAATGCAGGGGACTTGGGTTCAGTCTCTAGTCGGTGAACTAAGATCCCACACGCAGCAGAGCAACTAAAGCTCTCCTGCCAGAACCAGAGAGCCCTCATACCACAATTAATGAAGCCTGTGTGCTCTGGAGCCCGTGTCCTACAGCTACTGAGCCCACGTGCCCCAACTAGAGAGTCCATGCACCACAACGAAAGATCCTGCATGATGTAACCAAGACCGAATGCAGGCAGATACACAAATAAATACTTTTTAAAAACCTCTTTAACATTGTTTAAAAATAAAAGAAGTGTCATAAGAATGTAACGGATAACATGGTGACTACAATTAAAAGTGTACTGCACATTTGAAAGTTGCCTAGTCAACACTGAAAGTTCTCATCAGGAAAAACAAACACATAGAGTACTATATTTTCTATTTTTAAACGTTTTAAAAATTATGTGTTAGTAAAGTTTCAAAGTATTCAACCAATGTGATTATGACATTGTACCCAGAAAACGAGCCTAGCTCACCTAAAAGGAGACAGAACAATGGGGTTAAGTGGGAAGCTCGCAAACGGCTTCAGAAGACCTGGAACATCCTTAAACTTGCCCGCAGCTATGTGATCTTGGGAGGGTCACCTCCCTTCTCCAGGCCGTGATTTCTAATGTGAAAAGTTTTGGATAAATGATCTCTAAGCTTCTTCCCACCCTGTCTGCCCTCAACTCTAAGGCTGTGAACGAGATCTGAGCTTTATCACCATGCTTTGATCAACACTGCAGACCACACTGTCTCCTGACATGCTGTGCTTCCTGGAATATAATTGAAATAATGTGGGTGTCATATCTCTTTTGATTCCCCAACCGTGAACCGAAGTCGTCAACTCTCCTCATTTAACCTTTCAACAAAGAGCTCTGTTTGTTTCAGCCGGGGGCAGTAGAAATAATTAACAATAGAATGTCTTAATATAAAGAGGAACAGCTAATATTCCAGCCACTAAATTAGAAAATATCCATGTGCCCATATGGCAGGCAGAAATCATTCTCCCATTAGCCACTGGCTTTCAGTTAGTAAAATGGAAATCAATTTACCAAATGCCATGGCCGTGCTGGAAGCTAAAAGACCCTTCAGCGTTATGCTCCTTGTGGGGGTCCACACAGGCCAGCAGCTGGCGGCACCCCGAACGACGTGCTGTGATGGGCTCTGCTGTTAGCTGAGGTGGATGCCCTCTAGCAGTCCTCCCTGGCGCCTGCCTGGCACCAGAACTGGCTGCCTCTTCCTATTTGTCTCTGTGTTCCTCTCGGCGTGATGTGGGTATTTGTTTTACTAAAGGGCTTGCTTCACTCACTTGGTATTAGACTTAGGGATCAGACATGAAATAATTATTCAGCCTAGAGCAGCTTTTTTCTGGTACTGCCATGTCTAAACGAGCAGCCAGTTCCTGCAGGGATCTGTTTTAAGGAGAAAAACCACTCACAGTCTGACTAGAGTTTTGTATAGATGGAGAGAGGCCTACTAAACCCTTTATCTGATGTTAACATTGAAAATAAAAGGATTCTCCAGCTTTTCCCTGAGTCGTGGAATCCCCAGAATCAGGCACATGGCTCTGTCACCTGAGACCCCCAAACTCACAGGCTCTGTCTTTGTCATATCTATGTACTGAATAAGTCAGGATCTTCAACTCAGGAAGGCCCAGTCTATTACCTTTAGAATAATTCAATGGCAGTGTGGTGTGCACAATTTCAGGCTCCTGTTCACTAATTGCTGCTTCTAAGGATTGATCACAAAGAGCCGGACACGACTGAGCGACTGAACTGAAGGCTTGATCAGAAGGACGAGAATTCAAAATTCGTCCACAAAGAATTAAATCTGTACTATTTTGTTGTTACTGTTGTTGTTGAGAATGCCACATAATTCATTTTCTACCTATTTCTGAAAAGTTTGTGTGCTTGCCAGCCTGAGTCTCAGGACTGGACTTTAGTTCATTCAGTCCAAATGACTCATACAGAGTATTTAGTATCTGAAGATGTGGATAACCACAGATAAGCACTTTCAATCATTCCTCAAATATTTAATGAGCAATCATGTGCTGAGTTCTGTGGATAAATGGTATTTGCCTTCTCAGATATCATAGTCCAGCAAGAAAGACAGAAAATTGAACAGACACAATTACTGCAAAATACAGCAGGTACTGTGAAAAGCTTGGTACACAGGAAAATAATAAAGCCTATGGCAGATCTCTCATTACAACTGAGCAAGCCAACCCCAGGATGACTGTTTGCGATATAGTTCAAGCCATGCTTTATCTTCATGTTGATGCCTTCTCTCTTTTGGTGTTTCCAAGTGATGTCTTTCCATTTGCTCAAACATACTTTTAGTTTTTCCTGTAGTTTTATAGATGGGCTTCGTTTGTGGCTCAGACGATAAACAATCTGCCTGCAATGCGGGACACCTGGGTTCAATACCTGGGTGGGGAAGACCTCTTGGAGAGGAGAATGACAAACCATTCCAGTATTCTTACCTGGAGAATTCCCTGGGTAGAAGAGACTGGCGGGCTTCAGTCCATGAAGAGTCAGACACAACTGAGCGACTGACACACACAATACTAAGTAAACATTCTTATTAATACCATTATATACACACACATGCATCTATACACACACACACACACACACAAACAATAAGACTGTCCCTGTTCAAAGGACTTAGCTAGTAAATGAAGCAGAAGACAAAATATCTACTTCTAAGGAACTTAAAATCTATGTATGAAAAAAGTATACATACAACACAAACATGGTATGAAGTCTAAGTAAACAGAGTTAAGCAGAATGCATTCTAAAACCTCGTATATCTGTAAGTGCACATTGAATAAGTCAGAGAAGAGGAGGGCCATAAACCCAATCTGCCTCCATCATATAAGTATCTCCTGTGTGCCTTCCACTGTTTCAGGCCTCAAGGATGTGAAGGATAAGAAACACGGTGCCTGCACTCTAGGACCAAACTCCAGCCCCAAGCAGACACAGAGAGGCACCACTGTCTACACCTCCCTAGTCAGACTTGCCACATTCTAGCCTCTGCTTTCCACTTACTAGCAATATGACTTTGGGCAAGTTTCTCATCTGTGAAATGGAGACAATTAACAGTATTTACCTTGCAGGGTTACCTTTTTTTATTTAAATGAGATAATATGATTAAAACTCCTAGTATAAATATTGGCTTACATTGCATATCAATAAATGTTACTATACTTTTATTGAATAATACTATTATTAACTACAGCTTTTTTAATCAAAATGAATTTAATTTAATAGAAGGCCTCTCATCATCTTCTTCTGGGACATGCCAACTATAGCCACCTGCAAGACAAGGGAATCTAGCAGAACAGACAAAACCTAGCCAGTGAATATTGCTACTTAGAGACACTTAGCCTTGTAACTGAATCTGTATAATGACCAAGAAAGTAAACGTATCTTAGAAATAGATTTGATTGACTTAAATGCTTAGTTTTCTCTGTGTCAATGTGCAGCGCACAGCTTGAATTAAGACTGTCCTGAGCCTAATGGTACAGGAACAAGAATGGCAGGTAGCGTGTGGGATGGGAGGGGGCAGGAAAGTTCAAGAGGGAAGGGATTTGTATATATAATTATGGCTGATTCACGTTGCTGCACAGCAGAAACCAGCAAAACATTGTAAAGCAAAAAAAAAAAAAGGTTCATGAACAGATATACTCAGCTCACCTCAACTCAACGCTATGGAGGTAGAGACCCTGAAGCAGAGGCTGGAATAAAACTCCTGAAGTAGGGAGAGTGGTATGCAGCTGCAGAAGTTAAAACAGGAGCTGGAATTTTAAGACGGTCTGTGTTTGCTGCTGCTGCTAAGTCACTTCAGTCATGTCCGACTCTGTGCGACCCCATAGACGGCAGCCCACCAGGCTCCCCCGTCCCTGGGATTCTCCAGGCAAGATCACTGGAGTGGGTTGCCATTTCCTTCTCCAATGCAGGAAAGTGAAAAGCCAAAGTGAAGTCACTCAGTTGTGTCCGACTCTTCGCGACCCCATGGACTGCAGCCCACCAGGCTCCTCCATCCATGCGATTTTCCAGGCAAGAGTACTGGAGGGGGTGCCACTGCCTTCTCCCGGGTCTGTCTTTAGTCAGGACTAAACTAGGTGGGGAGGTGGAGAAAAGTCCTTAGGAAAATGTTTCCACGAGGGCCCTCCCTTTCTCTCTTTCCCTTATGGAAACTCTGGAAAGCAACAGCTGAAAAGTTTACTTTCTGTGAGGGTGTAAATCAGAGTCATATTTCTGTTTCCAGCAATAAGTGGAAACAAGATGAACCTAATGGACTCAAACAGGTAAAGTCTGACCACAAAATGACTCTGGGGGTTCTTGGAAAATCAGTGTCTATGGGATCTGTTTCATTAGAAGGAAGACATGGCAGATGAGCTTTCTACATCAGCGCCCGGGCCTGACCTGTGGCAGCCTCACTCTCAGCAGACTAGTTGTGGTCCTCTGAGGCAGGACATCTCCAGCAAGGAGGCTGCTGTCCCCAGGGTTGGGCCACATCTATGTCCAGATCAGACAGCCTGTAAATGTCCAATCCAGGAATCAAATCTCCAGCTATTTAGGCTTATGCCCTGATTGTTTTTGTGTTCTTCGGCAATACAGATAAGGAACAAACAGGTGATACCATCACTAGCTGTATTTTGACTTTCTGAAGAGAGAAATAAAATGCTACCCGTGATGGGGCAGAAACGGGAACAGAGACAGTGTGGTGTGGAGTCTTCAGGAGTCTGAAGACAGTCTCTCTCTGTGTTCAAATCCTCAAGAAGTTGTTTCACCTCTCTAGGACTCAGTTCCATCTGCAAAACGGAGGTAATAATAGCAGCAATTCCACAGGGTTATTTGTGAGGAATAAACACTAATTTATGAAAAGCATTCAGAATAACAATTTATGAAAAGCATTCGGTATTATTATTCTGAATGTATTATTAAGTGTGATAGCCTCACACTTAACAAAGGCTATCATTATTGTCAAGAATTGCTCATATTGTTTCCCCAAGTGGATCTTGGGAGAATGAGAACTAGGTCCCCTTATGCAGGCTTTAATAATGACTTGCTTGTGGAAAGGAAAAAGAGCTTTGTAGGAGACTGCTCCTTTATGAATTCCAGTGTCCTGGGTCTGTATTGCAGGTACATGCATGGAAACCAAGGAGATAGGCTATGTGCATCATCAATAAAAATCCTATGTCCTTGGGACCCCCCTGCTAACCCCTCAGGGCACTGCTGATGGAAGAAAAAGGAGGGTCAGTTAATCTGCTCATCAGCCATGTAGGAACCATCCTTCAGGCCTCTCTTGGTTACAGCAGTACCGTAGCACTTGACAAGTCTGTGCCTAGCACCTATTTGTGGAAAACAGCCTGGGGTCTCTGAAGAGGGAAGGATATATTCCTCTCACCAAAGCTATGAGTTTCCTGAGGAAAAACGTCTCATCTACAAAAACAACTGGCAAGCCCATGAGGACTTGGTGGCTCAGACAGTAAAGAATCTGCCTGCAATGCAGGAGACTCAGGTTTGATCCTTGGGTTGGGAAGATCCTCTAGAGGATCCTCTAGCCATTCCCTTAATGGCTACCCACTCCAGTATTCTCGACTGGAGAATTCCATGGACAGAGGAGCCTGATGGGCTACAGTCCCTGGGTGACAAAGTGTCAGACATGACTAAGCGACTTAACACTTTCACTGAAGTCCTGCTCAGTTGACCCTCTCTCAGGACTGTATAGAAACAAGAGCATAAAGTTTCCTACAAGAGATAAAGATTCCTGCCTTCAGACATGGAGGAAATCTGAGGTTACTGAAGCCTTTGCTCTAAGATGGGGCCTCTGGCTTCCCAGCAAGCACCCAGGAGTCACCAGCACCTTCGCTGATTATGTGGAGATCCCTGACTATGTGGAAAGCATCTGCTTTCTCTTCCCAAACCTCATGTAAGAATGGCTCAAATTCCTCCAATCCAATTAACTAGGATACCTGAAGGGGACTGTGGCACTGGCTCATCTTAAAAACCAAAGGTGTCATTTTCTGAACATTCTTAGTGTAATGGAAGTCCACTGCTTTGGAAGTCAGAAGACTAGAGTTGGGTGTGCCTGCTTCTGCTGCTAACTTGCTGTATGACTTCTGGCACCTTCCTTCAAATCTGGGATAAATGAGTCATCTCTTGAGTGAGATGAAGATAACTAACGCAGATGCTTCCCAGCACCATGGTATTCTGATCAAGAGAAACTGCAATGATCTCCACTAAAGCAGAAAGCAATGAGATGCATTAGCAGAGAGTCTGCAGTTTCCCAAACTGGGTCTAAGGTATTTCACAGTCAGAGCCCCTGGTGGACAAGTTAACTCTATGATAAATCTGTGATATTTGACAATTAAAGATAATTACTGGTAAATGATTGTTTAAACTCTGCTATATAAATAATGCTGACTGAGGATCTTCTTATACCAGATGATGTTACAGCTCTTCTCTAAAGTTTGTTTCTCCAAAATTTGTGTCACCATCTATAAATTTAGCATGCCTATTACATATACACATAGTATGAATAAAGTTGCAAAGCCAACCACCCCAAGTTAAGAGGTGATGTTAACTTACTTTGTAGCAAATGTAGTCACTCTGAATCACCCTACTTTTGTGTTCTCCATGAAATCTAGCTGGAATCTAGAATTTGGATCACTTTTCTTAAAGTGAAAATAAAACTGGTTCCTCAAAGTGTTCTTATCTATGAGTATGCTAGTTTCAGTAAAGCATAGTTGCAGCATTTTGTAAAGTATTCATCTACATATAGGAACACAGTGCCAAGTTATTGCATTGAATTAGTTTCATTCACGTTGGGAGCTGTCGTGTGCAATGTGAATGGATCACATTGGTGAAAAGTTGGGACCTGTATTCGCAGAGGTTTCCCTTCCTCATCCCTTTTCTTCCTCCTTGTCCTCCTGCTTCCTTTCCTCTTTCTCTATTTAAAAAAAGAACACATGGCTACTGTTTTTATAAAAACGTCACAAAATTACTACGTTAGAAGAAAGAAGGCATTCACCTGAAGTTTTAGTACCAAAAAAGAGCCATTGCCAACATCTGAATATCAGTCTAGACCTCTCTCCAAAGAATATAATTAAATATAGACAAAGGGATGGAGGGAGGGAGAAGGCATTTTAGAAAAATTGGATCATACTATGCATATTATTTGTGAATTCCCCAGTGGCTCAGCGGTAAAGAATCTGCCTGCAATGCAGGAGACAGANAAAAAAAAATGCTTCCACCTTTCCCTGTGATCGCATATCTTGAGGCTTTTTTCATTGACTAGTACATAGGGATAAATTGTGCTGTCATACTTACTAAAAGTTTCCAATGGCAAACACTATCAAACCCCAAACAGAATGTCAAGCTATAAACAAACTGGTCTCAGCTTTATTAATACAGTACATGTGATACTGAATCCAGCTCCCCTGCAGGCTCAGATGGTAAAGAATCTGCCTGCAATGTGGGAGGCCTGGGTTTGATCTTTGGGTGGGGAAGATCCCCTGGAGAAGGGAACAGCTACCCACTCGGGTATTCTGACCTGGAGAATTCCATGGATAGAGGAGCCTGGTGGACTACAGTCCATGAGGCCACAAAGATTTGGACATTACTAAGCAACTTGCACTTTCACTTTTGTGATACTGAATTCACAAATGTATACAGAAAAGGGAAGCCTACACATGGAAATCTTCAAGTATATCCAGGAGGAATCATATATCACCATATCCTTCCTTGAATCACTCAGTGGATTTTGTGCATTACCATCAACTATATGCCATGTATTATTTTAAAGTAGGTTATTTGAATCTTTACAGTTATGTACCATCAGCATCTAAATTTAGATTTGGGCAATCTAGAGCCATGTGACTGTGTGAAAATGGATGATTATGAGACAGATTCATATTTTAAATTTTATTCTTTGTGCTCAACACTTCATTGGGAAAAGAGGAAATCTCAGTTCCCAAGCAAAGAATATATACTTGCTGAATGATGGATGGAATGCTGCCATCTCTTGGTAATCTAGCACAGAGGAAAACAGTTTCCAGAAAAGTGATTTTGCATTTTTATTGGCTAAAGGCAATGCAGTTAAGCAGCATAATTCTACTCTTCTGGTGTCAGAACAATCTATAATTGCTGTTATTATTTTTAGCATTTAATGCTTACGGTGCATATTGAAGCTATTCCCTGACAATAATACCATATTAAAAAGAATCCATCACATGGTTTCACTGGCTTAGCTTCCACAAAGGAAGGTCTAAATTAGATTGGCCTGCTTCTTCTCTTAAACCTTGGCTCTTTTTGGATCTGTGTTGAGTAATCCTCACTCCTAAAGGTCACAAGTTACGCATGACCCCTGTGAGTTTGTGCACCATCTAAATAAGCGTTCTCTCTTCCAATGCATGTAGCAGAGAGAGCCAGGAAAGTGGCTGGCCCCTGAAACTGACTTCTGGTGGAATGAAAAAGCCAGGATTCAGGGAACAGTGGCTTTTTGCACTGGTTCTACAACTCTGGTCTAGCAAGTCATACCACCTCGGTCTTCTCATCTGTAATGTGGAGACAGTAATCTCTATTCTACCTACTCATCATGTTACTATAAGGCTCAAAGAGAATTCCAGGTGTGAAAATGTTTTGCAAGGAGCAAAGCTTTGAACTTAGGTCAAGGCTGATCAGAGAGAGAATGACATTGTTCATGTTCTTCAGAGGGTATTTACAATAAATCTAAATAACTTGTATTTGGCTTTGTTCATAGTTGGTTACTATTTTTCTCAGAGTCGAGCGTCTGATGATACCAATAAAGCCACATAAACAAGCCAGTAGAATTACTGCTGTGGTACTATCGTAAGCTGTTGAGTTAGGCAAAGTTATCAAAGTGTCATATCAATTCATGGCCCAACAGTATAATTTTAGCCACCCAAAGGCATAACATATTCAGGGTAGCCTGGAAGGTGGGACAAATCATCCTGCCTCACCATCATTTTATAATAGCTATAATACTCCTTCCACAGTAGGTGTCACTCTGTTAGAATGTTACCTGTTCACATTTTGTCTTGTCCCAAAGACATACAGGTTTGCTAATGTGTCCCTAAGAAGGGCTTAATACTGCACTTGGGGCTGTATTTGTCCCTTAATTAGGTATTTGATTGTTAAGTTGAAGTGAATTAAGTATTACTGACCATTCACCATATTCTATGTGCCAAAGAAACAAGAGAAATGAGTTAAAATAAATTCTAAGTACAGTGTGCTGCTGCTGCTAAGTCACTTCAGTCGTGTCTGACTCTGTGTGACCCCATAGATGGCAGCCCACCAGGCTCCCCCGTCCCTGGGATTCTCCAGGCAAGAATACTGGAGTGGGTTGCCATTTCCTTCTCCAATGCATGAAAGAGAAAAGTGAAAGTGAAGTAGCTCAGTCTGTCCGACTGTTAGCGACCCCATGGACTGCAGCCCACCAGGCTACTCCATCCATTGGATTTTCCAGGCAAGAGTACTGGGGTGGGGTGCCATTGCCTTCCCCATGGAACACATTAGAAAAAAAAAATGCACCCATTGTTGGAAGAAGTGCAATTTTCGAAAGAGGAAATAGAGAGAATGTCATAAAACAGTACATTGCTAATATTTTTCCAAAGTTTGAAAATATTTTTGGTGAGAAGTAGAAAAAAAAAAATCATGCATTTGGGAACAATAGGTGAGTTGAGGGGACAGAAAAGATCTGGTGCTTCATATAAGGCAACACAATGAGAAACTGCTGCTAGCACAGCCCTTGGAGCCTTGTGTTATATTAAGTTATAAGCTACTCATTTNAAAAAAAAAATCATGCATTTGGGAACAATAGGTGAGTTGAGGGGACAGAAAAGATCTGGTGCTTCATATAAGCCAACACAATGAGAAACTGCTGCTAGCACAGCCCTTGGAGCCTTGTGTTATATTAAGTTATAAGCTACTCATTTGAAGAATCGTGGAAAATCTTCCAGAGAATGGCAACTAACACAAAGAATATTGTGGAAAAAATGACAAGTAGAAACAAAGAATAAAATGAGCAGGGTACAGAAGAGAAAATAGAACTTTCAAAGGATATGTCAATTATATTCAGATATAAGAAAATTGTCCTGTGAAAGAGGTAGGAAAGAAATTAAAAAGAAGGATCTCCTCAATCTAAAACAAAATAAAACAGACCCAGAACTTTCTATTGGGATTCTCAATTGGTGGTGAGCTGTCCAACATGGAGATGAGCTTCTTGGCCCAGATATATTTCAGGACAAGATAGAGGAGGATGGGAGCCACTAGCAGGATTTTGACAGGAGAGTCCTTCATAGGCTAAAGGTCCTCCCTAAGCAAAATGATAAGTTCTCACCATTTTAAATTAAATATACACCATGAATATAAGATTTTTCAATTATATACCATATATCCTTTTAGAACACCATGTGGAAAATCTGCTATTAAAAATTTGGTTATGAGAAAGAAATAGAGAAATCAGAATTATTAGCAATGGAAGAATGAAGAAAATTTGCAAATTTTGACAGAATTCCTAGACAGGAGTCCCGGGTAACTGTTTCAGGGTCAGCATTTATGTACCAGCTCTATGGTGTAACATTTAACTAGGTTCCACCTGTAATCTATACATAGGGAGGTCGCCTTACATATAATCACTAAATGCAGTCCTTCACCAAGGTGAGTTTGTCTTATATTTAGATAAAATGATTATAAGTGTTTGCTTTTGAGATTGTAACATCCTCTGTACCAGCTCTCCTGCCTAGTACATAATTAACCTGTCAACCCACCCTGCAGTAATAAGTGTGATAGGCAGGAAATATATTAGGAAGGAACTTTTGTGTGATGTGCTTTCAAGCCCTCTTTTATCCTTCAACTATCTTTCCTTTTAATTAGCACTTGGGTAACAGCATACCATAATGAATTACCATATTACTGTTATCAATAAAAATTATTTTGGGTCTAAAGTAGTCATTAAGATGAAATGTGTAAGACCTGTTCTGGATAGTTTGTAAGGAGATAGCAGTTGGAAATCAAGTCTCTATTTTGTATATTCATTTGAGAAGATTCAGAAGATTCTAAGATCTGTAAATACATGTTTTCTAAATGTAAAGATGTGAATATATGGGAGATAAAGGAAAGAGAGTAAGTGTATGCATCTGGGGAGAACACAGTGGTGATACATTGAAGAAGATATTTTTGTTAAACATGGCATATTGAGCAAACACTTTTATCTCTGGCATCTCTCCAAAAAAACCTAACTAAAACAACAGTAAGGGAACTAATTGCGCCCCAAGTACAAAATGAATGGGACACAAAATCAAAATAACCAAAGGCTACAGGCCAAAAAGCAGAAGAATGAGAGAATCTAACCTGTCAGGTGTGGGCTTATTTCAACTAGTAGCAGAGACAACAGAGTAACCCAATTTACCCTCCACAAAATGTCTCCTGTAAGCTTAATAATCACCAATATCAGCTGTCTAGAGCTATGGAAATGAAGGTGGGGGCAAAGAGGAAAAAGACTAAGTAGATCATTTAAGAAGCTAGATAAGAGGTTCCCATCTTCTCTTGGCTCAGCTGAGCAACTTCTCCCCCATAGCCTGCTGGTAAATTAGAGGTAGCAGTGTCATCCTTGGATGGGGTAAAAGACCAGACACAGTTGAGAGTGGAGATTTGATAGGATACTCCTCTGCCACAAGCCTTAAGTGTGTCTGCAGCCAGAAGCATATAGTCCAGACATAAAGTTCACAGTCCAAGAGAAAAAAACTTAAAGCTCTTAGTGAAAAGTCTAACCAGTTCCATCTATAATAAAACCCACCAACATACACACCTGATTAGCATTTAATCAGGCTTTCTGTATTATCCTATTAAATGAGTATTTAGTAAAAGGTATCACATGAAATTCAAGGATAATGCCATGCAGGAGTCAAAGAAGGAAGCAAACAGTAACAATATCTTGGAGGAAACAAGGACTCTTCCAGGAGAGGAAAATGTAGAAAACAAACAAAAAAACCCACATCTGCTCTAATAATACACTTAGTAAAATAAAAGAAGAAAATGCATCCCTCAAATAGAATAGAGTGGTAAGACAAGATAAACAGAGAACAAAAAAATATCTGGAAACAAATCTAAGAAGGCAAAAATGTTAACGTGGAATAAAGGGACAGAACCATAAAGTTGTGCATAATTGTAATAACCTTTCAGAAAGTAGAAGAAAATAAATATTTTGTAACATGTAATGCCATAGAAGTTTTGCCTTTTAAGTACTCTTTCTCAGGAAAATGCTAGAAGACGAATTACAAAGAAGTAAACAGGAAATGAGAAGACATGGAATATAGGAATCAAAGCAGAAAAGGAAAGCCCCAACTTGGTAATGGAAAGAAATATCAGAATAAAAATAGCACTGCAGTCCCAGAGACAAATTAGCTCAGAATGGAGCAGGCAAGAAAGAGCAAAAAGAAAGTTTCTTTCAGAAGATAAAAGTAATTTAAAGTATGACTTTTTTCAACATATTGAGGAGAAATTTATACAAAATAGATTAGAATTTAGGAATAAATCAGTCATCAGACATTGGGACAATACACATACAAAAAGTAAGACCATTCTTAATTCCTGGAAAACCAAGAAGTTTTGCAAGAAAGAAAAAGTAGTCATGGTATAGCTGCTGCTGCTAAGTCGCCTCAGTCGTGTCCGACTCTGTGCAGTCCCACAGACGGCAGCCCACCAGGCTCCACCGTCCATGGGATTCTCCAGGCAAGAACACTGGAGTGGGTTGCCATTTCCTTCTCCAATTCATGAAAGTGAAACGTGAAAGTGAAGTCACTCAGTCGTGTCCGACTCCTCGTGACCCCATGGACTGCAGCCTACCAGGCTCCTCCATCCATGGGATTTTCTAGGCAAGAGTACTGGAGTGACTTGCCATTACCTTCTCCGAGTCATGGTATAGAACGTGGCTTAAATGTGAATAACACTGACATTGATAATGAAGGGCTTCCCAGGTGGCACAGCGGCAAAGAATCTGCCTGTCAATGCAGGAAACACAGGTGATGGGGATTCAATCCCTTGGTTGGGCAGATTCCCTGGAATAAGAAATGGCAACCCACTCCAGTATTCTTTGCCTGGAAAATCCCACAGACAGATGAGCTGGAGCGCTACAGTCCTTGGGGTCACAAAGAGTGGGACGCAGCTCAGCATGCACATGTACACACATATAGCGATAATGATGCAATGCCTTGAATCTGATCTAGACAAAATTACATCATAATTATGGTGGTAGAATGGCGGGTGAGAAGGGAACATGTGTAAAGTGAGAAGCAAGAGAACCAAAAATCTAGTATTTATTCTTCCATAGTAAGAAGTCAACAGATAATGTTTTAAATGTGAAAATCAAGACATGCCAATGTAAGTGGATTATTAAGAAACATGAAGGTAGATACTAAAGGAAAATAAAATATTTGAAAGTTGCCATTTTCTAGAGCAGCAATTGAATGGGGATGGTAAGACAATCATAGTTTTTCATAATTAGTCTGGTAGAATGTGCATCTTTAAACGATGTGCTATGTGGGGAAAAAAAGAAAGCATTTCATATCTATAGTTCAGACTCATAGTTACACGTTCTCTTTTTAGAAGCCTGAAGCTAGCCTCAGGGACAGAAGGACCTTGTTAGAAGATGCCAATGAAGATAACATCTTCTGTTGAGCTATTTTGAGGACACAAAGCCTGCGGGAAAGACCAAAAGTATCCAGAGGAAGTAGCAGAATTAAGAAGGAATGCTTAAATTTCACTCCTTATTTTTGCACAATGAAGTATGTTCTCATTTTCTATGCCCCATGAGGGAAAGGCATGGAAACACTTTCTACTTTCTTTTATGACCTCAGATAAAATTAGGAGAAGGTATGGTGCATAGGAGGCTCAGCCACTTCTGAGGATGCTTCTTCTTTCTGCACAGATTGCCCTCAGGGCCGAGGTGTCCTCTGCTTGTCCAGGAGCATGCATTCCAGGCAGTGCAGAGGGAGGCCAGCAGTTTGAGGATATGCTTTGTTTCAGATAGGAGATATACTGGGTGATTACTGAACATAATAACTACATAGTCTCCAATTTGCATTTATCAGTAAAAAAACAGACATTTTAACTCCATGTGTATCATTCCTGTATCTTATTTTTTCAACTGGCTTCAAACTCAGGAGAAAAAAATTAAGAATGTATTTTTTATAAAATCACCCTCAAAACCCAACAGACACTATTGCCTTCTAGGATACTGAGAGCTCCTTGACAAGCAAGAACATGGAGCAGGAGCAACTTCACGGACGCCGTGAGATGCGCCTCGTGCTCCTTTCAGAAGTGAAGCCTTGGTTTCCAGCTCCTGGGAGCACTGCTAACAAACAGCCTTCTGCATGAATTGCCTCACTAAAGAGAGTTGCCTTGACTAAAAGGCAAACCACAATGAGATAACACCTCACACCTGTCAGAATGACTGTTATCAAAAAGACAACAAGTAACAAGTGCTGGCAAGGATGTGGAGAAAAGCTCACCTTTGTGCACTGCTGGTGGGAATGTAAGTTGGTATGTGTTGCCGGTGTGCATACATGTGCTTCAGTCACATCTGACTCTTTGTGACCCTTCAGACAGTAGCCTCCCAGGCTCTTCTGTCCATGGAAGTGTCCAAGCAAGAATACTGGAGTGGCTTGCCATGCCTTCTTCCAGGGGATTTCCTCGACCCAAGGATCGAACTCATATCTCCTGTGGCTCCTGAACTGGCAGGTGCATTCTTCACTGCTGAGTCACCAGGGAAGCTGGTAAATTGGTATAGCCACTATGGAAAACAGTATGTGTGCGTGCGTGTAAAGTTGCTTCAGTCACGTCCAACTCTTGGCGACCCTATGGACCCTTTGGACAGAGGTGCTGGGCTCCTCTGTACATGGGAGTGGGATGACAGTCCCTCCTCCAGGGGATCTTTCTGACCCAGGAATCAAACCTGCCTCCTATGGCTCCTGCATTGCTGGTGGAATCTTTGCCACTGAGACTCCAGGGAAGCTTGAAAAACAGTATGGAGGTTCCTAAAAATAGAGCTACCACACAATTCAGCAGATCCACTTCTAGGCATTTACTTGAAGAAAACAAAAACACTAATTTGAAAAAATATATGTGTCCAATGTTCATTGCACCATTATTTACAACAGCCCACACACGGAAGCAACCTCAGTGTGCATCCATAGATGAAAGGACACAGAAGATGTGACATATCTTGTCTTGCTATATTTCACTGTTAACTGAACCCAGGGTACACAGGGCGTGAGCAGGGAAGCAGGAAGACTCAAGGAGTCATAGGAACTGCAGACAGGTTTATTCTCTCTAGGCTGGCACAGCAGCTGTATTGCAGCCATGCTGTATTCCTTGATGGCTAACCCAGAGGACACAGCCAAAATGCAGCGTCCACGGTTTTTCAGGTGGAGCTTATATATACTTTCAGAGCAACAGTGGCCTGTGGCCCAGCGGGGACCTGCTGACACACACACACAGTGCTATAAGTGATCTCAGCTGCCACATGACCATGTATTTACAAAATGTGGCAGGACAGCGAGAAGCCCTGGGGCGAGAGAGCCTGCCCACCGCCATGTTACCTAATTTGCTCTTTCCCTACATATCTATATACCTATATCTAGACAGAGGGATCGATAGAATATTACTCAACCATTAAAGAGAATAATACCTAGCATTTGTGATAACATGGATGGACTTGGAGGGTATTATGTTAAATGAAATAAATCAAACAGTAAGATAAATGCAGTATGAACTCATTTGTCGAATCTAATAAACAGTACAAATAAACCAACATAACAAAACAGGAACAGATTCATAGATACAGAGAACAAAAAGCCTGTTGCCATATGGGAGGGGATGGGGAAATGTGTGAAATAGGTGAAGGGGACTGAGAGCTACAAACTTCCAGTTATAAAATCAGTAAGTCACAGTAATGTTAAATACAGCATAGTGAATACAGTCAATACTACTATAATAACTTGATATGATGACAGATGGTAACTAGACTTATAGTGATCATTTTGTGATGCACAAAAACATAGAATCACTATGTTATACACCTGAAAGTAATTATAATACTGTAAGTCAATTATACTTCAATTAAAAAGAACTGCATGGGAGATGACTTCAGAAAAACAAGAAACTATATCACAACATCTCTTATCCTTAAGGCAAACTCTGCTTCCTAATCAATACTACCTAATTCTACTTTTTTGTGTGTGACAAGAGTTGATTCCAACAGCACTCCATAATAAACTTTCTGAAAACTTATCTCCATTTCAGAATCAGATCCCCCAAAATTTCAACTTTCAAAAGGGAGCAAAGTGTTATTATGTAGCTAAATCCTCATGGGGCCTTTGCAGATTATGACAGTTAACACTGAGTCTTTAATATGCATCAGTTATTCTGTTCAGCATTCTACAAGTATCACCTCTTTCCTGTGTATGTATGTGTGGTGACAACACCATGGGTAAATATCACTATCACATCCAGGAAAAGGACAGTAAATTTCAGAGAGGTTAAGTAACTCACAAATAGCTGAGCTGATGCCTTAAGTCAATTGGTCTTCCATAACTATCCTCTTAAGCTCCTTGCCAGAGTTCTTTCTTTAAAAAAAAAAATGCCAATTTCTACTGCCCTGGCCATTTAAGGTTGGGAGAAGTTCCAGTAGTCATGTATGGATGTGAGAGTTGGACTGTAAAGAAAGCTGAGCACTGAAGAATTGATGCTTTTGAACTGCGGTGTTGGAGAAGATTCTTGAGAGTCCCCTGGACTGCAAAGGGACCCAACCAGTCCATCCTAAAGGAAATCAGTCCTGAATATTCATTGGAAGGACTGATGTCGAAGCTGAAACTCCAATACTTCGGCCACCTGATGCACAGAACTGACTCATTTGAAAGGACCCTGATGCTGGGAAAGATTGAAGGCGGGAGGAGAAGGGGATGACAGAGGATGAGATGGTTGGATGGCATCACCAACTCAATGGACATGGGTTTGAGTAAACTCCAGGAGTTGGTGATGGACAGGGAGGCCTGGCGTGCTTCAGTCCATGGGGTCACAAAGAGTTGGACACGACTGAGTGACTGAACTGAACTGAACTGAAGTTAATCAATGAGGAGCCCTCTTTAGGTAAAATATTCTCTTCTCTACCCACTCCAGTGTTCTTGCCTGGAGAATCCCAGGGACGGGGGAGCCTGGTGGTGATCACACAGAGTTGGACACGATTGAAGTGACTTAGCAGACTTAGCAGCTACATATCTTGCCTGAGAATGTAAATCATTTGAAACTTAGAAACAGTATCTCAAGTCTATCACTATCTTCTCTATGTGAATTAAGGATAGCTAACATTTTGAGATTTTTGTTTGCTCAACCATTAGCCTGTGACAGCTGAGTTGTTCTATGAATAAATTATAGAAGTATGACAGAAAACAAGGTAAATAGAGGAAAAAAGTATTCCTCCTCCTCCAAACTCTATAGTCTTTGTGTGTGTGTGTGTGTGTGTGTGTGTGTGTGTGTGTGTGTGTGTGTGTGTGTAGTTCTCACTGGTACTATTCTTCAAAACTAGCTCCTTTTGAAGGAATCTATGCTTCTCATCCTAACTCGTGGTCCTCATGAGCTCTCCATGGTACTGAATGCAGTTCTTTCCAAAGAAAATCAAGGACAGATTATTGGAAATAAAAGCAAATTTAGAGCTGATCTGCTCACTGTCTGAAGTGAATTTGGCCTTTCATGAGATACAGAATATCTCCAATGCTTGATACAGAAAAGTTTATCTTTTATAAATTTGGTTAGTACAGCCTAGTTTAGGTATTGATTGGAGTCAGGTAGGACACTCTATCTGCATTTATAGATGACACTCAATCACTCTCTAACACTCCACCTCAATTATACCAATGATAATTTTGAAACATAGTACAGCATTTTGACACAGATCCATCATACTCTCATCCACATCCCCAGTCCGGCAAACAGGTTCCTGCAAGGGATGTGACTAGACTACAGTACAGCTGGATGAGCCATACTTATTTTATGAGTCTGTTACTGTACAGAATAGTGATATCCTATACAAATAAGATGTGAGGCACATCTGTGATTTTACACATTTTAGTAGCCACTCTAAAATATAAAAAGAACAGGGGACATTAATTTTAAATAATGTATGGATACCCATAGGTATCTAAAATACTGCCATTTAACATGCAAACTATTAAAAATAGTAATATATAAGTCATGTCCTTTTTTAATACTCAATTTTGAAATCTGGTATGTATTTTACACTTACACATATGCACCTGTCTCTTATACACATCTAGATGTGTATAAGAGACAAGAATACTGGAGTGGGTTGCCATTTCCTTCTCCAATGCATGAAAGAGAAAAGTGAAAGTGAAGTCGCTCAGTCTGTCCGACTGTTAGCGACCCCATGGACTGCAGCCCACCAGGCTCCTCCGTCCATTGGATTTTCCAGGCAAGAGTACTGGGGTGGGGTGCCATTGCCTTCCCCGCTGGTTGTCCTTACAGTTAGCTAAACCTGTTTTATTAATACTGTATTCATTTTAAAATGTTTTCATAGTTTTTTCTTCAAGTTTTGTTGTGCTACAACTGACATACAGGTCCATATAAGTTTAAAGTAAACAGCATAATGATTTGACTTACATACATCACGAAATGAGTACCATAACATTTAGTGAATATCTATCATCTCATGGATACAAAATTAAAGAAATAGAAAAAAATTTTTTCATTGTAATCAAAACTCTGAGAATTCATTCTCATAATCACTCTCATATATAACATACAGCAGTGTTAATTACATTTATGTTTATTAATGTACGTTACAACTCAAGTACTTATTTACCTTATAACTAGAAGTTTGTACATTCTGACCACCTTCATCCAATTCTCCCTGCCCCCACATGCCCTACCAATGGTAAGCACAAATCTGATCTCTTCTCTATGAGTCTGTTTGTTCTTGATGTATAATTGACTTACAACATTGTGTTAGTTACTGGAATTGTTGTTGTTGTTTAGTTGCTAAGGCCTGTCTGACTCTGCAACTCCATAGACTGTAGCCTGCCAGGCTCCTCTGTCCATGGAGTTCTCTAGGCAAGAATACTGGAGTGGGCTGCCATTCCCTTCTCCAGGGGATCTTCCCAACCCAGGGATCAAACCTGTGTCTCCCACATTGACAGGCAGATTCTTTACCACTGAGCAACCAGGACTGTTGATATCACAATACAACAATCACTGGGGCAGGAACTATGGATTTTTTATATCCTTTATTTTTCTACTTTTCTCTGTTCTGTACCTAATCCTCCTGATCACTTTTAAAACTGGGTGGTTGGGGAGAAGCTTTTCCTTCACAAAGTTATTTCATTTTAGTTTGATACTGTTAATATGGCTGGAAGACAGTTAAGAAAATGTTCCTTTACTGTGAAACATTTTAGCTCTAATTTCTGCCAGTCACATGAAGTAATTTCATACTTCTATATATTTCAAAACGATCAGCACGCTAAATCTAGTTATCATCTCTCACCATACAAGAATAGTGCATAATTATTGACCACATTCCCCACACTGAACACTTTATATCTGTAACTCATTTATTTATAATCAAAAGATTGTACCTCTCAATCTCCCTCACCCATTTCTCTCCTTCCCCAAACCCCACCCCTCTGGCAGCCACCTATAGGTGCTCTGTGTAAATGATTGGGTTTCTGTTTTGTTTACTCATGTTTGATTTTTAGATTCCACGTATACATGAAATCACACAGTATTTTGTCTTTCTCTGTCTGACTTAATCTCAGTCAGCATTATACCCTCTGGGTCTATTGTGTTGTTACAAATGGCAAGGTTTCATTCCTTTTTATGGCTGAGCAATATTCCATTGTATATATATACACACATATCTTCTTTACCCATTCATCTATTGATGGACACTTAGGTTGCTTTCATATCTTGGCTGTCATAAATAATGCTGCACTGAATAGAGGGGTGGATAATCTTTTAGAATTTTCTTTGAATAAATACCCAGGGATGGAATTGCTGGTTCTTATGTAGTTCTATTTTTAATTTTTTAAGGAATCTGAATACTGTTTTCCATAGTGTTTGTACCAATTTACATTCCTAAATACTCATTTTTTAAATTCAATAACTAGCTTCCATTGTTCACAAAGATGGGATTACTTTACCATGAACTTACCATGATTTTCTGTTTTATCTAAAGAAACTGTGTGCACATATATATATGACTTCATTTTTTCTCTTTCTACCACTTGAGTATCTAATGTCAAAGACTTCTTCAAGGCCAGAACTTCATATGTAATAAATAAAGAGCCTCTTAAAAAGAAACAAAAAATTCATCATAAACATATAATCTAAATAAAACACAGGAGCCACTCTTTTTTAATAAGCTTTCTGTAGAACTTTTTCTTTCTTTGTTATTGGGAAACATTGTATGAATACGGTAATGTGTATATAACATACATTATACATATATATATATACACACAAATGTATATACACATTTCAGCTTAATAAATAATAACAAATATCTGCATTACATTCCCAGGCAAAAAACATTAACAGTACCCAGAAGCCCCCAGTGCATCCCTCCCTGATCCTGACCCTGTCTCCCATCTATATAGCCAATTATTATTCTCTGATTATAATAATATCCTTGTTATTCTTTATAGTTCACCACCTAAACACGAACCTTTAAACAACAAGGCTTAATTTTGTCTGTCAATTTCAAAGGAATAGAATCTCACTGTATGTATTCTTTAGTTCAGGCTTCTTCCTGTGAGAGTCACCCATGTTGTTACATGTATCTGGAGTTCAAGCATTTATATTTTCACATGGTATGTGATTCATCCACTGTGTGGCTATATAATGACTTACCCATTCTACCACAGATGGGCATTTAGGGAATTTCTGTTTTGAGTCAATTACAGTGTGTTACATATACATCATATACATCCGTACTGTATGCATGTGTATATGTTCCTCTAAGATACATACTCATGTTCTATAGATACTATGTTCCTCTAAGATACATACTTAGAAGTAAAATTACAGACTTTCTAAAAGTATATATATATTGTTCAACTTTACTAGATAATGCCAAAGTGTTTTGTAAAAAGATTAGTCAATCTGTACTCCTTAACAGCAGCATGCGAAAGCTTCTCTTAAGTGTTGACCCTGAAGTCAGACATTAGAGTGAAACAGGGACTTCTCTGAGGACCCTGTGGTTAGGACTCTGCCCTTTCACGGCCAAGTGCCCGGGCTCAGTCCCTGGCTGGGAAACTAAGACGCCACAAGCTGCACGGGGGCGGTGGAGGCGGGGGCAAACTAGAATTTGTTTTTAAAACAAATTGAAATACAATGTTGTATATCCTAAAGGGAAGGATTTTTTTCCCCCTAGTCAGACTGACCTACACACTCCTTATTATCCAGACACAAAGGCTGCACTCTGTGAACTCAGAGCTTAGAAACAACAGTTACATGAAGCCTTTTCCCGAGTTTCCCACCCTACAGCAAAAGCAAGGAAGACAGAAGGCCAGACACTGCCAGCACCGGAAGAATGGGGAGAAAGCTCTCGAGAGTCATCACCTCTCTGGCGGGATCGACCAGAGCAGCCAAAACGAACAAGTCTATTCAGTATTTTTATCACATGTTTCATGACAAAATTCTTCACTAGAAATTGTGATTTTTCACAATATTCCTGAATTTTACTGTGATATAAACAAAGAAACTGCATCATAGAAAAGAATATAACATTTATCTTTTGCCTGGAGTGAGTCCAAGGAAAAAAATCCTCTAAATATGTTCTGTCTTACCTTACAATGTCATGGAGAAATGTATGTATTTGGATAAAATGGCAAATATATCTATTTTATCATTTTAGCATCTAAGACTTGATTTCATATCTACACTAATGGAAAAGAATATTATTAACAGAAACACTAGAGCAGCATTGGACATACACTTAACATATATCCATCCCTCCTCTCCAAAAAGAAGAAAAGAGAATGAAAAATAACAACCTTTGGAAGAAAATCACTCCATTCATTAAACATGTGCCTCTGAAATAGCATGAAATGGGAGTGTCAATCTAGTGGTTTTCTCAGTCAGCCTCAATTCCTTTCATAACAGCTTTATGGTGACTCAAAGGACTTTCAAAAATAACTTTGACTATAGTTGATTTCAGCGTTCTTGAACCTCTTCATAACCTAACACAAGATGTGATTTTAGGTATGTGAAAGCTGCCCTGTACTTGCCAAGTGCTTTCCTCAGAGCAACAGTGCCAGGGGGCAGAATTCCCAGATCTACACTTAGATCCAAGAGAAAACACTCCTCGGGCTTAAAGTAACTGGATCAAGACAACTGAAGACAGAACCAATGATCAACCAGTGATGAGTCCACATGTTCACAGATTCCAAAACCTATGCCCTTTCAGCACCCCATGCTACCTGTAAATTACTCCCACTGAGCTCTCAAACGGTAGTATAATGAAGTCAATTAATATTTCACAGTTGACACTTACCCTAAAATAAGTGATCCAGTAAACTTTATTATATTTCCTTCAAAAAGAAAGGGAAAAAAAGACAATGTCAATGTATAATTTGTTGGCTGTATAGAAGCTTTGTTCAGGGTTTTGTTCAGAGCTTCAAATAATGCTACCAAGAAGACATTTCTCCTCCCTACTGAGGGTTAAGGAACTCTCCACTGACTTCCGCACGTATCGGCCCAGGGAGAGGGCCATTCCCCCCAAATTCTAGGAAAGGGTTCCAGAACAGGAAAGAGGACAATTCCGGGAAGTCTTCTTTATTCCAAGACGGCTCCCTGGACTTCCCCAGGAGCAGCTGGTTTGCTTCCTCCTATACTGCTACCACCTGTTTCTTCACACTAGGATGTTTCTCTTTCACTAAGCCCTGGAAACAGAATGCAGACTCACAGCCTTTTCTGCTACCCTACAGTATATTCACTACTCTTGAGTTTGTTCTGCTAGAAGTGATGAGAGAAGAAAAGTTCCCTTCTCTGTTCCACTCTTTTTTGTATTTTTAAAATACAAAATCACAGAATTTTCTAGATGAAAAGGATCTATCCTAAAAACTGATCTCTCTTAAAGACCAAAAGGAAGCTCCATGAGGACAGACTTTGTCTTATTCAATACTATACCCTCAGGGCCTAGTAATAGTACCCGGCACAGAGCAGAATGAATGAAAGATGGCCTAGGCTAATATTCTTGTTTTACAAATAAAGATTAGTAATAAATAACATAAATACAGACTTTGTCTTATTCAATACTATACCTTCAGGGCCTAGTAATAGTACCCAGGACATAGCAGAATGAATGAAAGATGGCCTCGGCTAATATTCTCATTTTACAAATAAAGGTTAGTAATAAATAACATAAATATTTACAGATAGACAGTAGATTGGTGCTAGATCTTAAGTTCTTAGAGGGCAAGCAAAACATCTTCCTGGCTCTCCACTGAATTCCCAGAACCTAATAACATGGGCCTGGCACCAGTTTTATAGGAGCTTAATAAACAGCTGCTGAAGAATGCAGTGAGACTTGAATTTACAAGGATGAGTATGAACCTGACAGGAACAAAGGGAGGGGGAGATTCCCAAGAAGAAGGGTTATGCATGGCTCTAGGCCTACAAACCGGGGGTGAACCATCAGTACAGAAAAGTTGTAAGCAAATCTGAGATTTATCACGGATTCAGTAAGCTTTTGCAGACCACCCTGGAAACTTAACCAGAATTCTATCATTGTTTCTACAAGAAAATACTGTCGTTTAAACTGTACTCACTGATGTCTCTCCAGTACGTGCTGCTTTTTGCCGGAGGAGTCGAGGTTCCCATTCTTCTACAGCAGACAACACAATAGGCAGCCAGGGACATTCTGTGCGTTGAGAACGATCATAACAGATTGAACTTAGCATGTAATTAGAGATATTTCACTATAAGAACACATCATGACAGAATAGTTCCACTGCTCTAAAAATTGTGCGTTATATATTCATCCCTTCCCTCTACCCTCCCCTAAACCCTGGCAAACACGCACCTTTTTACTATCTCTATAGTTTTGTCACTTACAAAATGTTATTATAATTGGAATCATACAAGAAAAAAAAAAAAAAACATGTCACAATCACAGTAGATTGACCACAGAGTTAGATGTTTCAAGATTTGGAAAAAAAAAAAAACTTTTCTATTAAAACAAAATTTCTCCCTTAAAAATGTAAAGCAGACTTATTAGCATAGTATTTTGCTGGTACCTTGATGATTATTATTCAAACTGTATCCAATTGTGAACAATGATTAGTAGAAAATAGAAAAAGAGGTTATTGAGAATATCAATATAGGTGTCAAAAAACTTTAAATGCCTTTGATAATATATACACATATATATGCATATAGATAGATACTTATATTTATCTTTGGTGACTGTGAAGTCCCTACAGAAGTGAAAAGCACTCTGAATGGAATATATACTTAGGACCTATGGAAGTATTTAGCTTTTCTTCAGATCCTTTAAGATGGTACCCAATATTGTTTAAAATCTTTGAAATTTAATTGTTCCTTATTGGCATCCTGACAAAGAAGATGCTGCTCAAGTATCTAATCACTCACCTTTCATGCAACGATTTAACCAACTAAGTGAAGATGATCTAAATATGATGCGATGGTTTTTAGAACACCTCAGTATTCTAGAATCAGGCTGTCTCCGGATGAAACATTTCTTTTTTCTTTTGGAATAAGAGAAAAGAAAGAAGATACCTTGAGGAACTCGTGAGAAATGGTCTTTGGTTTAATACAGTAAAAACATCTGGCAGCCTTAGAGAGATTAGGGGGAAAATAATATAACTAATGCTTGGTGTACATGTGTAAGAAAATCTGTTAGGAATAACACAAAATAATAAGCTTAAAATTTTTTCTTGTGGCTCTAGTACATCAACTGATGACTAAGCAAACTGTTTAAGCAACAGGTAAACTTGTAAAGATCACTGTTTTAAAGGTCACTGTTTCTTATTTTCTCACTTGTTTAAAGAGTTGCTGTCACTTCACAAAAACCTTCACAGTATGAACTTACACACACACACCCGAGTGCGTTCCCCTCCGCCGCATCCTGAATATGTCTGAGTACAGCAGAAATCTACTTCATCTTACTTCCCTCTAGATTTCCTCAAATACCAACACTGGCCCTTTCAGCTTTTTCTAGAATAAGCTGTTCCATATCTAATTCTCTAATGTTCAACTCTCTCAGCATCTCGACTACTTCCAGTTCAGGGCTCTCCAGCCTCAACAAACCTTCCATCCTTGCTTTCCCGGGAGTGAGCAGCCGGCTCGTGGTTCTACTTCCTTCCCAGCTTAGCCTCAACTCCAGGTGCATCACTTCACCTTCTCTCTGCCTGCTCCCTCAGCACACCAGGTGAGTGAGTGAGTGAGCGAAAGTCACTCAGTCGTGTCCAACTCTTTGGGACCCCATGGACTATGTAGTCCATGGACTTCTCCAGGCCACAATACTGGAGTGGGTAGACTTTCCCTTCTCCAGAGGATCTTCCCAACCCAGAGATCGAACCCAGGTCTCCTGCATTGCAGGTGGATTCTTTACCAGTTGAGCCACAAGGAAAGCCCACCAGAGCCCTCCTCTTTCTAGTAATACTATCTTGCAGCCCCAACTTGAAACGTGTTTTCTCTGTTCCAACATTTGGACGGCCAAGACGGGGGACAGGGGACACAAGATAAACTGGGAGTGGGCTCCCAGAATGATCTCTGCTGTCCCTGATCGTTTCTCTTCCTACCCTCACCACAACTGCCCTAAACAGCCACGAACTCTGCCAAGCAGCCTACCCTCCCTTCATCCCTTTCAAATGATTTGTCTCTCACTTCGCTCAGAAAATGAAGCCTATGAACTCCTTCAACTTCTGCCCCCATACCTACAAGCAGGGATTAATTGAGGTATTGAGGGAAACAAATTGTATTCAAATAGTGGGGTAGGGGAAGAGTAGGAAGTTCCTTTTAAAAAAGTGGGGCAGGAAGTTCCTTAAAACACACACACACACACAAAACCACAAATATCAAATTAGGTACTAAAATGAAAGTAATTTAGAATGAGAAAAGACACCACAATAAACTCCTCGAGTCTTAGAAATGTCGGTATCCTTCTTTCGGAGTTTCATTAGGTAATCTGTCAGAAGTGCTTACAAAGAAATGCTTCGGGATTATACTCTGATGTTCCTCCCTCCCTAAGACAGGACAGCTCCTACCAATTCGGAGTGCTCAAAGGTGCCCATGCGGTAAGGCACCCCCAAGCCTAAGCTTCACAGTATCACAGGAAATCTCCCCTGGCTGGTTTTCACATCTTTATCTGCATCGCCTTCTCCAGATTCCAAATGGACTTCTATCAGCACTGTTCTTTCCTATTTCTGAGGAAAAGGTCTCATCCTTTCTCACAGGGAAATGTACCATCTATGTTCTCATCTCTTTCCCTTCCACAGGAACCTTGATCCATTCACCAGCTTTCTCTTCTTTATCTTCACACACTGTTTCAGCTCTTTCTACTCCTCCCCTCGAAATACTGGATGTCCAGTGTTCTCCCATCAAACACAAAAATGAACAAAGAACTGGGTGGGGGGAGAGTAAATCCCCACTCTACCCACTTCTCTCACCTCCTCAAGTGGTGGAAGTCGCTTCATCCCCACAACTGCTCCAAACGCTCACATGCTCTGCCAAGCCCCGACCCGACCTCCAGTCCACCACTTCTCTTCCCAATTGCACGTGTGCCCCCTGCGTTTCTTATGACTTTCCCCAGTGTGTCTTCCTGAAACACTAGAATAGGCCTCCCCAGGGTCACCAGTGAGCGACATCCTTGCTGCAAAAGCCACTTTTCAGTCACCCTCTTCCAGTCTTTGTCTGAAGCATTTGACTGCTCCCTCCTCTCCTCTAGCTACTGTGACACCGGGTCTTCTAGGCTGAATTCTCACATTTCTGGCCTCTCCATCCCATTAGTCACTTGGCAAAAACTTACTGAGCACCCACCGCCTGCAGGCGATGGAAGCCTGAGATGTGCCCTCAATGGGCTTACAGCTGGCTCTGCTGCCTCTGTGCGTGCATGCAGGCTACATCGCTTCAGTCGTGTCTGACTGTTTGCGACCCCATGGACTGCAGCCCACCAGGCCCCTCTGTTCTTGGGATTCTCCAGGCAAGGACACTGCAGTGGGTTGCCACGCTCTCCTCCAGGGGATCTTCCAGACCCAGGGACCAAACCCAAGTCTCTTACATCACCAGCACTGGCAGGCGGGCTCTTTACCACCAGCGCAGCCAACCAGTCCTCAATGTTCGAGCTGCAGTAGGTTCCACCTGCGGTCCTCTTTTTCCCTCATGCTATCTTCTCGTGCTAAGTAATTTCAGTGTTTTCATCATAAAGTGTTACCTGTAAGCTTATGATTCCCAAATTTCTATAACTATTTGTATTCTAGTCTTTCTGCTAAGCTTCACACATATATTCAGCTGCCTAATGTACATTTCTACTCTGAAGCACCACAAACACCCAGGATGTCTAAAGTCAAATTACCATACTCTTGAAACCAAACATCCCAAGGCCATTTATTACCAAAACATAGTTTCCACACTGATTAGAAATGACTCCTCCCTACGCCAAGGTCTAATCTACCCAGGGTCCATTTCTGGAGAGTTTTGTTCCACTGGTATATTTGTCTAACTCTGCATCAGTGATACAATGCCTTTCTTTACTCCTATACCTTTAAAATAAGCCTTGATAGCTTCTAGGTAAGCACCCTGCCCCCATTCTTTTCACAATTATCTTGTCTATTGGGATTTTAATGGAACTGAATTGAATTTACAGACTTAATTTGGGAGAATTGATGCTTTTGAACTGTGGTGTTGGAGAAGAGTCTTGAGAGTCGTCAGTCCCTTGGACTGCAAGGAGATCCAACCAGTCCATCCTAAAGGAAATCAGTCCTGAATATTCATTGGAAGGACTGATGTTGAAACTGAAACTCCAATACTTTGGCCACCTGATGCGAAGAGCTGACTCATTTGAAAAGACCTTGATGCTGGGAAAGACTGACGGCGGGAGGAGAAGGGAACGATAGAGGATGAGATGGTTGGATGGCATCACTGACTCAATGGACATAAGTTTGAGTAAACTCTGGGAGCTGTTGATGGACAGGGAGGCCTGGTGTGCTGCAGTCCATGGGGTTGCACACGACTGAGCGACTGAATTGAACTGAACTGATATCATATGGAGTCTCTCCATTCATGAAAAGTGTTTCTTCAATTCTTCTTTTAGGCCTTTTGTAATTTTCTCCACAAAGGTCACGCATGGTTTTTCTTTATTGCCTCATTTCATGGAAAATTTCAAATGTATACAAATGTGGAGAGAATAATAAAATGAACCCCTCGTCACTCAGCTTCAAAACTTATCAACACAAGGTTGACCTTGTTTCATCTACACCTGCTCTATCCAAAAGAACTTCTGCATGATAGAGATTTCCTACTACCAATGTGAAAATATGCTAATATGATTGAGGAACTGTCATTTCATCTTGTAAATTTTCATTAATTTTAATTACCCACATATGGCTAGTGGCTATAATATTGAACAGTGCAATCTGTAACCTATATTCATTCCACCACCATAACACTCAATTATTTTGAAGCAATTCCATGATGTCATGTCATATTTAACCCTTAAATACTATAGTATGTTACTGCTGAGAAAATTAACCAGCATTATTCCTCTCTCCAAAAAAATTCCTTAGTATCATCAAATGTCCAATGAATGTTTCAATTATTTCATAAATTTTGGCTTTGCACTATTGGACTATTAGAATTAGGATCTAACCAAGGTCCATATTTGGTTGCTAATGTGCCTCTTTTTTAGCGTCACTTTATTTCTATAGCTACTAATTTATATCTTTTTTCTTGCATTAGTCTTGATAATATCTATTTTTCAAGAAGGTAGGAATTTAGGTTTTTCAAAATCATGAACATAAAGCTGTCCCTGCTTATTCCTACGATCTTTTTATCCCTAAAATTGTATAACTTTTTTGTTTCTAGCATTATTTGTGTTTCTTTTTTATTTTTTAGTTGCCTTCTAAAATTTTATTAATCAAAAATTATTTAATTTTCTTCATCTATTGTTTTGCTGAGCATCTCTGTTTTATTTTGTTTTCTATTTCTGCTCTTTACTATCTTTCTTTCTGTGGATTTACCCTGTCCTTTTCTTAACTTCTTCAATAAAACTTAATATATTATGAGCATTTCTTGCTGTCTCATAAGTGCTTTTAAGACCATAAATTCCCCTCTAGTTTTGCTTTACTTCAATTTCACAGTTCCTGATATTTTCACTGTGCGTGCTTAGCCACTTCAGTTGTGTCCAACTCTCTGTGACCCCATGGACCATGGCCTGCCAGACTCCTCTGTCCATGGGATTCTCTAGGCAAGAACACCAGAGTGGGTTACCATTTCATTCTCCAAATCTGACCTGAGACAGTTCACTTAAGTCGCTCAGTCATGCCCGACTCTTTGCGACCCCATGAATCACAACACACCAGGCCTCCCTATCCATCACCAACTCCAGAAGTTTACCCAAACTCATGTGCATCGAGTCGGTGATGCCATCCAGCCGTCTCTTCCTCTGTCATCCCCTTTTCCTTCTGCCCCCAATCCCTCCCAGCATCAAAGTCTTTTCCAATGAGTCAACTCTTTGCATGAGGTGGCCAAAGTATTGGAGTTTCAGCTTCAGCATCAGTTCTTCCAATGAACACCCAGGACTGGTCTCCTTTAGGATGGACTGGTTGGATCTCCTTGCAGTCCAAGGGACTGACGACTCTCAAGACTCTTCTCCAACACCACAGTTCAAAAGCATCAATTCTTTGGCACTCAGCTTTCATCACAGTCCAACTCTCACATCCACACATGACCGCTGGAAAAACCATAGCCTTGACTAGATAGACCTTTGTTGGCTAAGTAATGTCTCTGCTTTTGAATATGCTCTCTAGGTTGGTCATAACTTTCCTTCCAAGGAGTAAGTGTCTTTTAACTTCATGGCACCAGTCACCATCTGCCATGATTATGGAGACCTGAGACAAGACCTCCTCTAATCTGGGTATTGTTTAGTTCTGTTTCCAGTCTTTAAACATGAAATTTCTAAAGATTATCTTTTCATTGTGCTAGATGGCATATATTCTTTAGAATTGTGAAGACTTGCTTTGCCACCTAATTGCAACCAATATTTATAAATGTATCATATAAACTTTTCTTTGTTATTGGCAAAATTTATTATATCCATTATAACAAGCTCATGAATTTTGTTGTTAAAAAGTTTCTATGACCTTACTAAATTTTATCTGCATGACCTTCTAGTACCTCAGAGAGATTTTTAAAAATTTTCATCCTGGCTTCTTGATTTATCAGATTCCCCTTAGACCTGTCCATTATTTCTTTAAATTATTTATTCATTCAACAAATACTTGAGCACCTATACACCAGGAACTGTTTTAAGTACTGGAGATACAGTAATGAATATGAAACCTATGTTCCTGCCCTCATGGGTCTTACCTTCTACTATAGAACCCCCCGACTGTGCCAAACGAATACTGTCATATTTTGGTCATGATGTGAAAAGACATGTCATTAGGTCTATAAAAACTTAAGACCGTTGGAACCTTAGTACCCTATCCCTTTCATCATCATATCTGATCCCTCTTTATCCCTATTAATATTTAGGGATATTATTAATACGCTTTAAGTTCTATTTCATAAGATGTTAATATTTCCTTTCCAGTTTTCTTTCAACATGTGCTTATCATTTTCCCCAAACATGCTTATAGTCTTTTGATATCATATATATTTAATTCCAAAATCTTTTAACAGATAAGTTTAACCCATTTACATGTATTGTATGTGGGATAAATCAAGTATTCTTTAATACCCTTTAACTGGTTTAAAGTTGTATCATTTATTTCTATTCATTTAAAAAATAACTGCATTTTTAACATGCTACATAAAGTATAAATTAAAGCAATACAAAAATTCTCCCAAATAAGAATGCTTTAAATCCAATCCAATCTCTATGTTTTTAGGTATTTTTGCCTACTATTTTAATTCCACATTATTTTTAAATACTCCAATGGGAGTCTTAGACACTTCACCAATAGGAGTAGTTTCATGGATTATGGAGGTTATAAAGTGGACATGCAGGTAGTGACCTTACAAGAAATCTTACAGGCAGAAAGTCTAGTACCAGGTACTTCCTTCAAAAAGGCAGGAAGTTATCACTCTCACCAAAGCAGCATGAAGTATACCATACACATGTCCCCCATTCGAAAAACCTGGAAAGAAGTACTCCCAGAAAACCAATCCCAACCCAGTGGATGGAGTCTCATCAGGTTTTGCTAGTAACTATTTCTTCTACTAAACTTGAAGATGTTAAGCCTTGGATTCATCCAAGTGAAGGAGTGATCCTTCCTGGCCATCAACACAATAAAGGGGAAAGCTGCTGCTGAAAGCCCTTAACAGACTTTTAATGTCCTCTTTAGAAGAAACAGGAAGAACAGGATGGCTCCTAAGATAAGGGCTGCAACTGTTCTGTTGCTGGAGCAAAGTTATCTTATCTGATCCTGGAAGCCAGTTCTGACTCTCAAGATCAAGTTACTTTACCCTTTCTCTATAATTACACTACTCTGGAACTGAAGCACCCATTTCTGTCACTCTCTAATTTAGATTTAGCCTTTAGTATACCATTTTCATAACGTATGGTACTATATAGGGCCCAGACTAAGGTGGAATTTTTTGGAGCGATTGCCCCACAATCAGCTAGGGGGAGCTCGTCATCAGTGTGTGTCAACAGGTGTGTGTCAACAGGACTGGATGGTGGCATTCTCTGCAGAGTACGGGTTATAGTGTGAAGTGCTGCCTGCCAGTTGTGTTTCCTGTCGTGCTTTGCCCTCACACATACCAGCCTTCTTTTTGCAGGTGGGCCCCATCCTTAAGGTTACCTCCTGCCTCTGCTAGCCCCTGACCAGAATCAGTTTCAAAGTGAAAGTGAAGTCGCTCAGTCATGTCCAACTCTTTGCCACCCCATGGACTGTAACCTACCAGGCTCCTCCGTCCATGGGATTTTCCAGGCAAGAATACTGGAGTGGGTTGCCATTTCCTTCTCCAGGAGATCTTCCCAACCCAGGGATTGAACCCGGATCTCCCGCAGTGTAGGCAGACACTTTACCGTCTGAGCCACCAGGAAAGTAAGATAGTTTAATCATGTTCAAACCCACAGAAAACATGGAATGTTACAGGAGGCCTCACGGACCACAGAAACCACCCTGAATTTGGGCACCACCCTTACTCATATTACCGTGATCTGGGGCACATAATACTTTTGGGTGAATACTCTTTACCTGAACTGCACCCAACCAATCACTCCCCAACTGAACCAACACCTGTGGTGACTTGAGCAACACTGGCCAAGAGAAGAGAGAGATACTGAGGGACTTGGGGGCTGGCTAAAGGGGATGAGCCAGAGAGGAACGGCCACCAAGGAATACGGTCACGGAAAAGAAAAGGGACTATTAATGCAGATAGATGGATTAACAGGGCTACTATTTCAGGAAGAAGAAACAGGTGAAGAAAGCAGCCTGGGAGACAAATGACACTTTGAGTCAACGCACAAATCAGACCTAGAAAATAATGGCAAAAATGCCAAGAACCACTTCTGGGAACAGGCTGACAGAAACACGCAGCAGAGCTTTTAAGCATGTTGATTCAACCGGAAGCCAAACTGGCATCTAAGCAGTGGTCCACTATACTGTGGGGTAGAAAGTCAGAAGGCGAAGCTTTGGAAAACCCATGCCCTCCTCGCCTCCTAGGACTATGGGATATTTTGATCAGTAACTATAATTTCTGCCACTGTGCTGTGATGGCAGCTGTTCCCTGGATTAACAAAAAGGGGCTGTAGGCAAAGGGAAAAGGAACACTTGCCAGAGACAGCACATACCGCTCATGGGGAGCCACTGGGCCCTCATGAATAAACTGTGCCCCAGATTCAGACACGCAGCTCCAGTTCTAACTGTCGCTTCTTATCATGCATACAGGCTTCTCAGGAGACAGGTCAGGTGGTCTGGTATTCCTATCTCTTTAAGAATTTTCCACAATTTGTTGTGATCCACACAGTCAAAGGCTTTGGTGTAGTCAAATGAAGCAGATTTCTTTTTTAACTTCTTTGCTTTTTCTATGATACAGTGGATGTTAGCAATTTGATCTCTGGTTCCTCTGTCTTTTCTAAATCTAGCTTGTACATCTGGAAGTTCTCAGTTCACATACTGCTGAAGCCTACCTTGAAGGATTTCGAGAATCAACTTGCTAGCATGTGAAATGAGTGCAATTGTATGGTAGTCTGAATATTCTTTGGCATTGCCCTTCTTTGGGACTGGAATGAAAACTGACCTTTACCAGTCTTGTGGCCACTGCTGAGTTTTCCAAATCTGCTGGCATATTCACTGCAACACTTTAAAAGCATCATCTTTCAGGATTTTAAATAGCTCAGCTGGAATTTTGTCACCTCCATAAGCTTTGTTTGTAATAACACTTCCTAAAGCCCACTTGACTTCATCAAAATTGGGAAAGGTACGTTAAGGCTATTTTAAAAAGGTTAAATACGCAGGTATGTCACCCTGCTTATTTGACTTCTCTGCAGAGTATACCATGTGAAATGTGGGGCTGGGTGACTCACAAACTGGAATGAAGATCACAGGGAGAAATATCAACAACCTCAGATACGCAAATGATATACTTTAATGGAAAAAAGTGAAGAGGAACTAAAGAGCCTCTTGATGAAAGTGAAAGAGGAGAATGAAAAAGTTGCCTTAAAACTCAACATTCAAAAAACTAAGATCATGGCACCTGGTCCCATCACTTCATGGCATACATGAGGGGGAAAAAGTGGAAACAGTGACAGATTTTCTTGGGCTCCAGAGTCACCGCAGACAGTGACTGCAACCATGAAATTAAAAGACGTTTGCTCCTTAGAAGGAAAGCTATGAAAAACTTAGACAGCATATTAAAAAGCAGAGACATCACTTTGCAGACAAACATCCGTATAGTCAAAGCTATGGTTTTTCCAGTACTCATGTATGGATGTGAGAGTTGGACCATAAAGAAGGCTGAGTGCTGAAGAACTGATGCTTTTGAACTGTGGTGCTGGAGAAGACTCCTGAGAGTCCCCTGGTCTGCAAGATCAAACCAGTCAATCCTAAAGGAAATCAACCCTGAATATCCATTGGAAGGATGGATGCTGAAGCTAAAGCTCCAATACTCTGGCCACCTGATGTGAAGAGCCAACTCACCGGGAAGATTGAGGGCAAGAGGAGAAGTGGGTGACAGAGGATGAGGTGGTGGGATGGCATCACTACCTTAGTGGACACGAGTCTGAGGACACTCCAGGAGACAGCGAAGGACAAGGAAGCCTCGTGTGCTGCAGGTCATGGGGTCGCAAAGAGCTGGACACGACTGAGCGGCTGAACAACAACAGCAGATTTGGACACCAGTTTCCATGTCGAGCTGCACTTTGGAATGCGACATTTGGTTCCACCTAAGGTGGTCAGTGGGACTCAGAGATCATTTACAGTAATGACCTTCATATAACATACAGAATATGGGAAACGGAAGGTTCTGCTGAGCAAGAAATCCATAATGAGACAGTCATTCTACCATTGATGGGTATTGTAACAATAACACCTTCTGTGTGAATGATGCAGAAGTTTGCTGCAATTACAGTAGAGTCAGGAAACAGTAATTTAAAAAAGTAAAATGTACAGTAACACTGATGTAGACAACTATATGAACAGGAACTACCCCCTCCCCCACCCCTCCCCATTCCACTCTATCCCGGAAGTTGAGGACAGCTGGCCTGAGGACAAATAGAAGGAAAAATCTGAACTCATCTAGCAGGTCTTGCCAAAGAGTGCTAAAGAATTCCACTGAGTACAGATAACGATAGACAAGGGAGTAGAGAGAATAGTGCAACTTCTCCCAGACAGATATGCAAACACCGTTCAGTAATCAGTGGGCTTTCCTGTCTTTTCCAGTCCACGGGAAATTCTGATTAAAGAGGCCACATTGTAGACGAGAAACCAAAGCTAATTTTAACCAACTTTTTTTTTTTAATGTGAATCACTTAATTTGTACAAATGTTTGTGACCGCTCTGTACCACTCCTGCACCTGCCCACATCTTAAAAGATGGCCCCGCTGAGCTTCCATGTTACAGAACACGCTACTTCCTTGACAGTGACTCAGATGCACCACAGTCATTTTCCTTTGGCATCCCACCCAAACTGTGTTTCCAATCCTTTAAACTTACAAACAAAAAACAACAAAATACAACTCCATGGCAAGGCTTCCTCACAGTGTATGTATATAGACGGATAGAGAAACACACACATATGTATGTATGCATATATATGTAAAGTATATTCCAGTTTGTGACTTGCCTATTCATTTTTATAAAGGTGCCTTCTGTTGAACAGAAATTTTAATTTTCATAACATCTCTTTAACCAAATTCTGCCAGGAGCCAGCGTGAGGAATCGCACCCGTGACAAGGTCATGCGGCAGAGATCTGATGTGCAAGGTCGAGTCAGATCTCAGGTTTTCCCCCTGGTATTTCCTGAGCATCCACTCCCCCCAAAAATAAGAATCTGCCAGCCTTTGCACTCTGCTTTTCCACTCTTCTAATATTCTCTGGAAAAAGTCAAATCAGGGCTTTAGTCTTCTGCATTTGTAAGGGATGTTTCAATTAAACCCCTCTGATAGCTCTCTAGCTTGCCTAACAGGTTCCTCAGACCTCTTACAGCTTGTGAATTGCTTACAGCCCCCCAACCGTGAGAGGCACAAAGCTTAAAAGCATCTCAAAGATACAGAGCCGTTTCTAAAGCGTTAAAAATCATATTGGTGACGGGTTTTCACTGTTGACTCAATGATTGCTGCCAGGCCTCCATATTCTTTATCTTTTAGCCACCTGGAAGGATGTTAATCAACGTATATAGGACATGGAAAAGATATATAGTAGTTTTGATGTTAGCAACACTAGACTTTTGAGCAACACTACTCCTTTTACTTGTTATAAGTCGCTGTATCTTTGCTATGTTAAGAATGTAACTTTATTTAGTGCTTTCTGAGAGTGGCACCAGACTTTGGGAAGATCAACACAAATAAGTCTTCTGGTTGACTAACCCTTATCAGGAAAAAGGCTTTAAAATGTTAATTGGCTCTTTTGGCCAGAAGATGATGTAAATCACCTAAGACTTGTGTATACAATTAGGTATGTAGAGAGAAAAACCTGGCTTTGATAAGAGTCTGGGCTGCTAACGCTGCATAATTTTGTATTACCCATTGATCTCTATGTACAATCAAAAGTATAAAAGGCCTTCTGAACAATAGAGGCCGGAGCCAGTCGCTGGACTGGTTTCCCCCGTGTGTGTCTCTCTCTCTTTCTCCTCTTTACTCTAATTTCAGGCTGAATTCCCATCTGGAGCGGGCGGCTCACCATGGCTACTTACTTGTCCCGGCTTCTAAGATCCCTAAGAGAGAGAGCCCAAGGCGGGGCACTCTCCGATATTCCAACGGGTGCCGGTGGCCCAACGTAGATGGTGCAAATCTCTTGTCCTGAGATTTTATTGGCCTTCCCCGTAAGCCAAGTTATTCGGCCTCTTTTCTCCACTTAATTTTCCCACTACACTATTTCTTCCTAATCTTATGTTAATAAATAAATAGGTTTTTCCTCGCCAACGCCGTCCACCCTTCGAATCACCCTGGTTCCGCCGGGGCTGGACCCGGCAAAATTCTGTTTTCTTTTATGGTTGTTGCATTCTATGTCCTAGCTAAGAAATTCTTCTTGCCTACCTGAAAGTCACAAATATTCTCTAGGTTTGTCTAAAAGGCCTTTTGGTTTTCACTTTTACATTAAGGCTATGATCCATTTCAAACTGACTTTTTTATTTGAGTGAGACAGTTGAAGTTCATTTCTTCCCCCTCTATATGAATAGCCAATAGTCCCAGCATCATTTGTTGAAAACATTTCCCTATCCTCATCGAACTGACTTTGTGCCTTGGTCGAAAATCAATTGATTAAATAAGTATGGGCCTGTATCTGTACTACATTGCATTCCACTGATCTATTTGTGTACCCTTATGTAAAATCACACAGTACTGATTAATGCAGTTTTATAATAAATCTTGGGGCTCTGCAGGTGGTGCTAGTGGTAAAGAACTTGCCTGCCAAGGTAGGACACATAAGAGACTCGGGTTCGGTTACTAACTAGTCAGTAATTCTGCTTCTGAAGACAAGCAGTAGTAATGGTGGCATGATAACATGAATATCCCTGAACTATACTCTGTATGTGGTTAAAACGGTAAATTTTATGTTCCATGTATTTAACACAAAGAAACAAAAAAGAAATCTTTCCCAGAAACAACACAGCCTCCTATATTTTTTTCTAAATATTTTTCAGGTATGTCTTTCACACTTAGGTCTTCAGTCCATTTGGAAATTGCTGTTGTAAATGATGTGAAGTAGGAATCCAATTTTGTCTTCAATCTATATGGATACCACATAGCTCAGCATCATACTGAATACACTCTGTGCTTTTATACTACTTGGTGGTATACTTCCATATGTATATGAGCATGTTTCTAAGCTCTCTCTTCTGTTCCATGGGTTTCCTTTTCTGTCCCTAAATCAAGACAAGTAATTAAGCCAGGAGTCTTAATTATTATGGCATTATATTGTTTTGATACCTAGAAGGCAGAGACTTTTTCTTCAAAATTGAGTTAGGAATTCCAGGTGCTCTGTCTTTTCATAGACATGTTAGGTTCAACATGTGAAGCTCCATGAAAAGCCATATTCCAAAACAAATCTGTATATTTGGAGAAAACGGACATCTTTATGATACTGAGTCTTCCTACCCCAAGAATATGGTGAGTGATAGTCACTCAGTTGTGTCTGACTCTCTGCAACCCCATGGACTGTAGCCCACCAGGCTCCTTTGTCCATGGAATTCTCCAGGCAAGAATATTGGAGTGGGTTGCCATTTCCTTCTCCAATGAATATGGTATATGGCTGCATTTACTTGGATCTTCTTTTATGTGTTTCAATAGAGCATATAATTTTTTCCTTAAAGGACAATGCACCTTTAGTTTGATCTATTTCCAGATACCTTCAGTTTTCAATACTATTATGAATACTGTTATCTTTTTATTATTAAAATTCCCAGTTTTTGCTGGTGTGTAGAAGTTACTCTTTTATTCAGAAATCTGCTTGAACTGAAGGTCATTTTTGATGACCTCCTAACGAAAGAAGCCCTTCCAGTCCTTCTTTATCACATCCCATCAGTTAACCTTCTAGTTATCTGATTTTTAGTATCCTTTTCCCTGCCTAAAATTAAGTCGCCAGCTCACCATTGCAAGTTCAATGTCTAGAATTGGGTCTGACATATACTGCACAAAATGTTTGTTGAATAAAAAAATGGCGACTTTAAATCTAGATGATTTGGAAAAACACGGAAAGAAAAGCAGGTTTTGAAGTGAGGGTGAAGTGAGGTCTAATTCAGGTTGGGAGGCATTCTTTAGAGGTCTCACAGGTCATTAACGTGCAGGCATCTGACATCTGGCGCACAAGAATAGAGGTTTGATGTGATGGAACCGATGAGACAGTGAAAGAGGAGAATGCATTCAAGAAGAAAAAAAGAGAGAGAGAATATATTTAGGAGCAACTAGAGTTGGGGCAGATTAGAGAAAGGGAGGGAACGAGCATGCGCAACAGCATAGACACCAACCGGACGGGAAAGATTTGAAGCAAAGAAAGAGGGAAATAAATGGAAGAGCTAGGTTCCTAAATCACATGAACACACAATTGGAGAAGTACAATTTCACCTAAGGAACAGAAAGCAAGAAACCTCATTTCTCGACTGGTAAAAAAAAAAACAAAACAATTAGAGCTCCAATACATTGTTGTTCAGTAGCTAAATGGAGTCCGACTCTTTGCAACCCTATGGACTGCAGCATGCCAGGCTCTTTCTGTCTTCCACTATCTCCCCGAGTTTGCTCAAGTCATATCCATTAGGCTGGGTGATGCTATCTAACCATCTCATCCTCTGTTCCCCTCCTCCTCCTGCCCCCAGTCTTTCCCAGCATCAAGATCTTTTCCAATGAGTGGACTCTTCGCATCAGGTGGCCAGAGTATTAGACTACAGATCCGAATCTGGGGAAGGAAGTAATTTTAGAACTCTCTGGGTCTTTCCTCCGGGCTCGGAGGACCCATCAGCATTCAATCTTATTCATCCTCTCGCGTCACAGCTATAGAAGCTGTGGTCTGAAAGGTTCCGATCTGAACTGCGGAGACTTGTTTCCTCCTCATTTTCATCATCCTTCCTGTGGCCGACGGTACCGGCAGGTGCTCTCTGGGCCTGGGACTGGAATTAAGAGGAGGGTGGCGACCGGGAAAGCAGAGCCGGGCTGCCGAGGCGGGGAAACAGGCCCTCACCTCACGCCCAGCGCCGGGTCAGCGGGTCAGCCAGGGGCCGCGTGCCCTCGCTGGGGCGCCCCGGCCGCGCCGAGTCGCCCGCCGCCCGCCCCACGGCCCGCTATANGGGGTCTTTCAGCTGTTTGTAAAGAAGACATGCAAGAATTGACTGGAAACCCATCCATGTAACTGTGGGGTGGCGCTGTATGGAATGAGAAAAATTATCTAAAAAAATAAATGCGATCCCTTAGTAATTAAGGTTAGATTTAAAACTTGATGTTCTAATATTAGGGTAACATAGAAGAGGAGGGAATGCAAAAAGAATAGTATCAGGCAGACCAATCCCCCAGGGGAATGACTGGCACAAAACAAGGGATACGTCCTATTGACAGTGACTTGCAGAAATCTGTTATAAAGATGCCATTTTTAATGAGGGGAAACTCGGGCCAGGAGCAAAGATGTCAGCTGCCAACTGTCACCAGACGGAGCCAGGGGCAAGGCCGGGACTTGCTGTGCTTCCAGCACACAGCCTCTGCGGCCACTATCTGGAAATGAGTGTGGACCCTGCCCTCTCCCAAGCCTCCCGGGGCCAGGGGCCGGGGCGGGGTGGGCACAGGGGCTCTCACTGGAGGAGGCGGCGTGACGCTCTCAGCACTGCCATTACGGGGCTGTTCCTTTTCCTCCTTTGGGTAGCGTGGGTGGTCTGATTCCTGGGACTCCAGCCTTGGGTTAGAGACATCATCATGTCTTGAACTGGGAGGCAGAAGACCTGGGTTCTTATGCAGTTTGGTCACTAACAAGCACTGTGACCCCAGGTGAAGTGGGAGGAAAAAGGCCCCAGAGAGCTGGGGCCTCTGGCCAGCCCCACCCACCCTGGCCTGGGACGCCTCCATGGGATCCGAGGAAGTCCTTCGAGGAAGTTCTGCCAACTTGCTGTGAGGACACCCTCGGCCCCCCTAACCCACCCTTGGATTTCAGCCCCTGGCTCTTCCCAGGCTCGTGTTGTTAGAAAGCACCGGCATTTCTTGTGGCAGCTTCAACCCCAGTTTGGTAACTCAGGACGCCGGGGGTCTGGTTGTGGCTCTGCTACCGACCAGCTGGAGTGAGTCCCTGGGGCTCTGGGTCCATTTTATTAAAAAAAAAACAAATTTATTTAACTGAGTCAGGCCCTAGTTGTGCCACGGCACGTGGGATCTTAGTTCCCCGACCAGGAATCAAACCTGCGTGCCCTGAATTGCAAAGTGCATTCCTAACTACTGGGTTCACTTCCCACGTGTGCTGCCCTAGCCTCCAGGACTGGCCAGGGGCCAGCTTCGGGCCTGGGTAGAGTCAGCTCCCTGCGGTCACCCTGCTTCACTCAGGTTAACCAAGCTCCGTGGGCATCTCTATGTCTTCTAGGGAATAAAACAAATCACAAAACAGGGGAGGCAAACAATCCAAGCAGCTCCTGGTGGATACACGATCAAGGAGCTGTGAAATAGGGGCCTGCATCTCTCGCTGAGCTTAAGGTCTGCTCAGAGGGCACCTCCTCCATCCACTGAGAGGCCCTCCATTGTTCCCTGTCTTCATCTTATTTCCCTTCAAAACAGTCACAGTCGCCCCATCACCTCATATAACATAATTTACACGTATCTGTTTCCTCACATACCAACGGGCTCCCTCAGGGCAGGGACCCATCAGTCTCGCTGACCACAGCACCGTCAGCAGCGCTGGGCACACAGTGAAAAACCAATAAACGCTGGTTGAAGAGCTGAATGAAACAAGCAAGCGCCTAGGACCTTGGCAGCTCTAAGAGAGCAGGTTCTACACACGACTCCTCTCTGCAAAGGGACACAGCCTTTAAATTGTGAGCCAGGAAACAGGCGTTCTTCCCCGGCCCAATGCCACTTCATAGCGCTCCACCCAGCTTTGCCACTTTGGGTGCTGAACGGTTTTTTTCCTGAGGACCCAGAATCTGTGGCCCTTTTCCTAGTGATTAACCAGAACCCCTCCCTTCCTCACCAGCAGGGGCCCGCCCCCCTTGAACAATAATATCCCAGTTCTTGTAGGTTTTCTAAGGAAGGGTGAGAACGGAGAGACTGCCCACTCCACATCACTTCTGGAAAACTCCACGGTCGTGTTTTGAAGCCCAGCTGTGACACTCATTGGTTGTGCTGCAAAGATGACAGAGAGCATCGTGGCTCCCAAGCCCACTTTATGATGCCTTATGTAAAGACGTGAGCTTTCGTTAAACACAGTAAAAGCCTGCGAGTGAGGCAAATTGGTTCAATGTCAATTTTACTGCCTGAATCTAAGCAACACTTCTGGTTTCCCATCTGCTTGATGAGGGCAGCTGCTGGATCACCCTTTCCTCCTCCTCTGACATAATGAAATGAAGTATTCTTATTAGTGCGTTATGTCTAATCTATGGATAATGTTATACACCAGGGGGCAGTTTGCACAGCTTTCTGCTTGTACTTTGTGGAGAAAGTGTGAGTGAAGCTGCAGCGCTTTGCTCCTCTTGTTCAATCCTTGGGGAAGAAACCCTTCCTGCCTCCAGCATGTTCATTCGTTATTTATGACCTTGCTCATTAGCCCTGGGATGCAGTCTCCTGAACCCCAGGGAAGACAGCAAAGACCACCAGAGCCCGCAGTCGCTGGCCGACCACTCACAGGTGAGATGGCCACCTAGAACATCTCCCTTTCTGACACGTCCGGAAGGCTGTGTGGTCTAAGCAGACCAGGCTGGACTCTGATGGTCCGTGGGAGGGCTCCTCTCTGGGTTCTTCCCCCTGGCTCCCTCACCACTCGCTGTGGGGTGCAGGGGTGACTCACTGTGGAAAACGCCTGTGAGCAGCAGTGAGCTTCGTAAACAGCTAATGAGGGCTGGTGTGCTGGCTGCTGGTTTTGCTCGCCCAGCTTCTATTCTCCTTCTCTTTGGAGAACCATCCTTCCTC
>SJYX01020470.1:57526-104970 GCA_006410675.1 Oreotragus oreotragus
AAAACAAATCACAAAACAGGGGAGGCAAACAATCCAAGCAGCTCCTGGTGGATACACGATCAAGGAGCTGTGAAATAGGGGCCTGCATCTCTCGCTGAGCTTAAGGTCTGCTCAGAGGGCACCTCCTCCATCCACTGAGAGGCCCTCCATTGTTCCCTGTCTTCATCTTATTTCCCTTCAAAACAGTCACAGTCGCCCCATCACCTCATATAACATAATTTACACGTATCTGTTTCCTCACATACCAACGGGCTCCCTCAGGGCAGGGACCCATCAGTCTCGCTGACCACAGCACCGTCAGCAGCGCTGGGCACACAGTGAAAAACCAATAAACGCTGGTTGAAGAGCTGAATGAAACAAGCAAGCGCCTAGGACCTTGGCAGCTCTAAGAGAGCAGGTTCTACACACGACTCCTCTCTGCAAAGGGACACAGCCTTTAAATTGTGAGCCAGGAAACAGGCGTTCTTCCCCGGCCCAATGCCACTTCATAGCGCTCCACCCAGCTTTGCCACTTTGGGTGCTGAACGGTTTTTTTCCTGAGGACCCAGAATCTGTGGCCCTTTTCCTAGTGATTAACCAGAACCCCTCCCTTCCTCACCAGCAGGGGCCCGCCCCCCTTGAACAATAATATCCCAGTTCTTGTAGGTTTTCTAAGGAAGGGTGAGAACGGAGAGACTGCCCACTCCACATCACTTCTGGAAAACTCCACGGTCGTGTTTTGAAGCCCAGCTGTGACACTCATTGGTTGTGCTGCAAAGATGACAGAGAGCATCGTGGCTCCCAAGCCCACTTTATGATGCCTTATGTAAAGACGTGAGCTTTCGTTAAACACAGTAAAAGCCTGCGAGTGAGGCAAATTGGTTCAATGTCAATTTTACTGCCTGAATCTAAGCAACACTTCTGGTTTCCCATCTGCTTGATGAGGGCAGCTGCTGGATCACCCTTTCCTCCTCCTCTGACATAATGAAATGAAGTATTCTTATTAGTGCGTTATGTCTAATCTATGGATAATGTTATACACCAAGGGGCAGTTTGCACAGCTTTCTGCTTGTACTTTGTGGAGAAAGTGTGAGTGAAGCTGCAGCGCTTTGCTCCTCTTGTTCAATCCTTGGGGAAGAAACCCTTCCTGCCTCCAGCATGTTCATTCGTTATTTATGACCTTGCTCATTAGCCCTGGGATGCAGTCTCCTGAACCCCAGGGAAGACAGCAAAGACCACCAGAGCCCGCAGTCGCTGGCCGACCACTCACAGGTGAGATGGCCACCTAGAACATCTCCCTTTCTGACACGTCCGGAAGGCTGTGTGGTCTAAGCAGACCAGGCTGGACTCTGATGGTCCGTGGGAGGGCTCCTCTCTGGGTTCTTCCCCCTGGCTCCCTCACCACTCGCTGTGGGGTGCAGGGGTGACTCACTGTGGAAAACGCCTGTGAGCAGCAGTGAGCTTCGTAAACAGCTAATGAGGGCTGGTGTGCTGGCTGCTGGTTTTGCTCGCCCAGCTTCTATTCTCCTTCTCTTTGGAGAACCATCCTTCCTCNGGGGTGCAGGGGTGACTCACTGTGGAAAACGCCTGTGAGCAGCAGTGAGCTTCGTAAACAGCTAATGAGGGCTGGTGTGCTGGCTGCTGGTTTTGCTCGCCCAGCTTCTATTCTCCTTCTCTTTGGAGAACCATCCTTCCTCCTACTTTGCGGAACGTCCCTGTCCCAAGCATAAGTTCCAAAGGTGGACCTCTGATTCACACCTGGCCGGTCAGTGCTGAGTGCACCTGGATGCAGCCGCGCCTGATGCTAGCATATCCCTAGGCTACTCAGTTACGCGAGCCGACGTGCTCTTTCAGCGCTTCAGTCACTGAGAGGCAGGTTTCCGCTCTTAGCAACCAGAAACTGTGGTGACAGCAGATATACTGTCCAGCCCTTGCGAGTCTGTTTGGAAGGATGGCAGCAGGACACGGGACCAGCCACAGAGACTCGCTGATGTGAAAGAGGATGCAGTGACTGCACACTGCTGGTAACTCCTGTGGGCTCTGTGGGCCACAGCCCTGCAGGAAAGTCTCTGCCGCATCCCACCTTACAGTGGCTAAGCCAGCGTGGGGATCTCTTTCTTTCCTACGTGTTCCAGGGACCAGAGGCTCCCAAAGTGCACTCTGCTGTCCCCCAACCCCTCCTCCCCCAAATCAGGAACTTCACTCTCCTTGCTTCTCTTCTAGATCACAGACCCAGGCAGCCTGGAAAAGACTTTTCAAAGGCTCTTGGTTTTTCCCTTCCTGTTCTTTTTAAGTGATGACTTGTTCTGCTTTCCCTGTTTCCCACCGATCAGGCAGGAAGGACACCGAAACACCACCACCGACCAGCAGAGACAAAGAGGGCATGGAAAGCACCTCCTGTTCTCTGGTTCGGGCTGCCTGGCCCGCACACAGCGGGCAGCTTTTGAGATCCTCCACGGAGCCCCCCAAGCACTGCCCCAGACGGTGGGCCGTGCTAGGTGAGCGTTTGTTCTGAAACAAAGAGACAAACAAAAAGGCCCTTCTCAGCTCCCTGCCAAAGAGGAGACTTCCAGGCAAGAGGTACTACAGGTCACTGAGACAGGGCTCCCTGGGGAAATCGCATTTCTCCTGCCCTCCAGGGAAATGGTCATGGTGAAGCCAGCCAAATGGCAGTCTGAATTCACATTCCTCTCCAGAGTAACTCACGTGTCTCCCCCAGACCTAACCTAACGGCAGCGGTCAGTGGCCACGCCAGCTTCCCAGACAGAGGAACCCATCTGTCCTTGGGCCCCTGAACTTTTCTGATGGTACCACGTGAGCTGCGTTCTTCTGGTTCCCTGTGTCACCCATTTGTTGAGTCTTTGAAAGAAAGTGAGGCAATTTCCAGGTGAGGGTCTGTCTTGCCAGACAGAGAAATATAGTCCCAGAAACATGCAGCACAGCCCAGCCCGGCCAGCCTTCATTCCCTGGCAGTGGACGTGGCCCAGAGAGGATGCCGGTGAATTCAAACAGTCCCAGTTTCCCACCCCAGACTTTCTCAGGCAGACCCAAGATCCTAATGCAAAACCACTGGCATATGATCACGACACAAAAGAGAAAGTCTGCAAACAGCACTTTGCAAGCTCCCACTTCAGCTCTCCTCTCCAGGGATCTGGGGTGCGGCCGTGTGTTCTCCTCCTGAGGTCAAAGGCACCCACTTGGGTTGCAGGTGGGGCAGAGCTGTACCCTGCCGGCCCCAGCCGTGGCAAAGACAAGGCCGAGAGGGTTCTTCTGCTCGTCTGTGAGGCCTGCAGGAGGGTAAATAGAGCCAAGTGCTTCATCTGAGCCACTGCTGAGGAGCAGACCTGCTCCTGCCTAGTCCAGAGGCTGGCAGCTGAGGGATTTAAATATGAATTAAGCCCCACACGGGCTCACAGTGAAATCAAGCAGTCCATCAGGACCTCACAAGCTGCCATCCTGAGAATATGTCCACTTGGTCAGGCTCTCCTCATTAGGATTTCAGGTAGAGACAAAAGAAAAATGCACACTGCCTGTCTTCCAAGCCCACTGGAATTGCACTGCTCAGCCATACCAGGAGCAAAGAGGGCCAGGCCCCAGGGGAAGACGATGAATGGCCAGCACCTGCCGACCCCACAGGTGCCAGCACTGTGCCAAGGAAGGGCTGCACACTCACGAATTCAATCCTCCCAACACCCTTGGGACCTCAGCTCTCAGTATCCAGTTCAGCACAGTTGTGTGAGTCTTCGTGTCAGCTCCATCTTACGGATAAGGAAACTGGCTCACAGCCAGGTTCATGCACTTTCTCAAGGTCCTGCAGCAGGTAAAGGCGGGTGTTTCCAAAAGCCCAAGCTCCTAACTATCGTACGGACAGACTGTGGACCACAATTTCCAGGGAATACTGATGTCATCAAGCACATTCAGAGGAAGAAGACCAGGCTAGTGAGGGGCAAGACTTCTGACCAACTGGAAAGGAGGGGAAAGGCGTTGGGAAGGGTCCCACAGTCAGGAGGTCATTATAACCATATGAAAAGTGAGAGTGTTGGTTACTCAATCATGTCCGACTACATGGCCGCGTAGACTGCAGCCTTCCAGGCTCCTCTGTCCATGGGGTTTCCAGGCAAGAATACTGGAGTGGGTTCCCATGCCCTTCTCTAGAACTACGACTATACTGGCCCCTCAGTCTGTACGTCTGTAACACCTTTGCAGTGTCACAGCTTAATCCTCATCAAATGAATGCTCTGCCCTGACCCTTCTGCTGGCCCCTCACAGCACTGCGTCTGCTCTCCTCACCGCTCTCTACCCGATGTTCCTATTGCTTACAACGCACCTCAGCCCCTCTCACTGGACGGAAAGCCTCTCAAAGGCAGAATCCAGCTCAGATTCTTCCTCCCGTCCCAGAGCCAGACTCCCGGGTGCAGAAGGAGTGAACAGTGAATGAACGAATGGGTCTGTCCTGGGAGGCCCTGACACTGTGTCTTCCCACCAAATTAATTTTTGCTTATTAGCACCAGAGCTGACTGCTGAGATAGCTGTTCTAAGACACTTTTGTTCCCACACGCATGTTGGTCAGCACGGTCTGGGTGCAGGGGTGATTACAGCCCCGGAAGGACGGTGGGAAGGGGCAGAGAAGACACATGGTTTTCCAGCATTGAATGTGAACCCAAACAGGGCTCCCAAGAATGGACTTCAATTCAGTGAGCACTTCCCCAACATCTCCTAAGTGCAAGGCACAGCCTTTGCCTCTGTAGTGCAGATCACGCCCCGCAACGAGGAGGCAGCATTCCCAGCATGTGTGAAGTTGATGGTGTACCAGGTCCTATTCCAGGGCAAGGGCTGCAGTGCCAGGCGGTGGCACTGCCTGTGCCCTCGAAAGCCAGGCCATTCCTCCCGTGCCAGCTCCAGCGTCCCCAGCTCCGACACAGACTGGCCGGCTCGTGGGGATCACCAAATGTCCCTGGGACTCTTTGGTTGAACATGCAAGAATGTATAAGCAAACGTCCTGCTTCCTGGCATGGGGTGTATTGTCTCAAGGCCATCACCATGCTCTAAGGCTAAGATTAAGGACTGTCTGAAGCCAGACAAGTGCCCGGCAGTGCTCATGTGGGCGCAGCCTGGACCGTGAGGCCCACGGGGAGAGGAGCAGCCCCAGCAGGGCTCTGGAGCCCAGGGTTGTGTGGGACTCCCATGCGCAACGTCAGACTAAACCTTCACGACACCCGGCCCAATGCCTCACTCCTCCCCAGAGATGACAGACTTTCTCCCTCTGTCTCCTCACACCCCTCGATCCTGGGATGGGAGGGGGCCACTCAGAGACCTAGACTGGGCCAGAGCTGGGGTGTGGAGGGCAGCGAGCCTCTGACACCAGCCCCGAGGAAGCTGTGGGGATGTGGTGCTGGGCCTTCGTCGACAGCAAGTCTCAGGGCTTCAGGAATCTTATCATTACCATCATGACCCTGAACAAAATAAAGGAGCAAGGACTGGACGAGGTCGTTCTCAGGCCAGCCCTGCTGTCGAAACATGGCAAGGGGCTTTCTGAGCTGGCTGGCGAGTCACGACAGAACAGTAACAAGTGACCCAACGCTCCCTTTTGGGTTTTCCAAGCATTTTTACAGATATTATTTGAACAATACTAATAGTTCCTATTGACTTAACACCAGCTTTGTACTAGGCATCTATGTATAATATTTCATTTAATCCTTGTAACAAAAACATCTCAGGGATAAGGAACACAGTTATCCCCATTTTACATATAAGGAAACTGAGGCTTGGGGAGGTTAGCCTACTGCTTGGCCAGTCTTGAAGCTGGTTAGCAGCAGAGCCGCAGGTGGAATTATAACCTCCAACCTAATACCCTGGTAGTGGTCCCGTTTCACAGTAATGGGGGAGGTATGAGAATCGAAGTGACTGTTTGGTCACTGTCCCAGAGCAGAGGCCTACAACTAGCCATCTGCACCCTGGATTTGGGCCAGAGAGAGAGATATGTTTTGTTTGGCCTTCAGTGGTTTTGTTTTTTGTTTAGCTTAGTTTTTTTTTTTTTTTTAAATTGAGATAATGTTTATAAATCAGGAGAATTCTTAGAGATACTAATTTCCAGTTTCTCCGGAAAAAAAACTGGACTGCCTTGTCAGGTGGGACCTGAGTGTGGCTCCTGCGGTGGGCAGGACCAGTGCTCTCGAGTGATCTGCAGCCCTCCGTGGACTGCCTGCTGGCCCTGTGGGCACTGTGACCCCAGTTGGTGGTGTTAGCCACAGTTCTGGTAGACTAAACATTACCAGCATGTTGCTAGGGAGGAAAAGTGCTAAACTAATGGCTGATTTTTTTGTTATCCTAATAAATATGGGTGGGAATAATAATAACAAATACGGCCAGGAATTTGACAGGCCTGAGGAACTTGGAGTTTATGGGGGACCACATTCCAATTTGTGAAACAGGTCCAGCTTGCTCCCATCTTTCAACGCTGCCTCATTGGAGGGTATGACACACGCCAAGGATTTGACAAGATGCACTGCCAACCAGGAGGGTCTGCACAGCTGGAAGCTTGGCCACGGTCCACGGCTGCACTTAAGTGCTACGTGGTCAGACACATGGAGCACTAATGATGATCACGTGGCCTTGGCTGCCGAGAAGTGCTTCAGAGGTGATGGGAAGCAAATCTCTTGAGTGAGCCAATGAGAAGGCACTTAGCCAACCAGTGGGAAAGTTACCTGTGCATGGGATGGCAAGGAGGAAGGAATCTAGTCTCTAAACACCGGGATGCCCCAGGGCTCAGACCTTGGCCTGCCAACCGAACATCTCCACTGAGATATACAAAAGGCGTTATAGACTAAATGGATTCCTCACTGAACTACTGGTTTTCCCACCAAATCTCTCCTCCTCTCACCCCAGTTGAAAGCAAATCCTGTTGCCTACCAAAGACTCTGGGCATGCTACCTGCTCTCCTTTTTATTAAAAGGAAGATGTGTAAGTGTTAAAGGGGTGTCACAGACATAGTAACATCCAACTCAGGAAAAACTGAAAGAGAATTGAGGAAAAAAAAAACTTTTCCGTCATGAATTCAGTGCAAGAGAAATTGGGTCCTTCTTCCTAGCGTAAATCATCTTAGGGGCGTTAACACTGCCCAGTCTTCAATGCAAGGGACACTGGAGCATATGATTCTGGAATCTAGTCCAGCGTCTGACGTGATTCAAGTGGACGAAGGAGTGGAGGGGGCTTTAGAGTGTAGAGGGATGCTAGGGTCCCAGGGGCCACTCACACAAGAGCCTGCTCAGAGGAAGGGGCGGGTAGGGGGTGATCCAGTCTCAGCAGACTCACTGGAAACTGAGAGTGGATAGCAGGGATATCCTGAAAGAGACCAGCATCTCTAATCTCTGCCCATCCTGAACCAGAGAACTGCTGAGGGCTTTGGGTAGATGGGGGTACATGTGGGAGATAAAAGTGAAACACTGGGGTGAGGATTTCTCTCTTTTACCTCAAGAGCTGTTTAAGAGAGCTTTGGAGTAAGACTCAAAAGCTGATATTTAAAATAGATGACCAACAAGGACCTAGTGTACAGTACAGGGAACTCTGCTCAATGTTGTGTGGCAGCCTGGATGGGAGGGGGGTTTAGCAGAGAATGGATGGATGCATGTATACGTATGGTTAAGTCCCTTCGCTGTTTTCCTGAAACTATGAGAACATTGTTAACTGGTTATGCATGCATGCTAAGTTGCTTCAGCTGTGTCTGACACTGTGAGACCCCCACGGACTACAGCCTGCCAGGTTCTTGTGTCCATGGCAAGAATACCGGAGTGGGCTGCCATGCCCTCCTCCAAGGGATCTTTCCCACCCTGGGTCAAACCCACGTCTCTTACGTCTCCTGCATTGGCAGGTGGGTTTTTTACCACTAGCACCACCCTAATACAAAATAAAAGGTTTTTTAAAAAGAATCAAAAGCGTTAGATACTGGGAAGAGACTGACCAAGAGAGAGCTGTGGAACTGGCGTGTGTGGGGTAATCTGGGGGTAGGGACAGGGAGTTTGAAGTTGGCTCTGCCTGGTTGGCCCAGGTCTCTTGGACCTCAGGCACAGAAGGAGCTGGATAAGTGGGCTGCACTCCCCCTGCCCCTGTGGCTGAAGGAGAACAGGGAGCCCAGGGAGAAGAGATTCCTCCCAGGTGTCCCAGGAGCAGACCACTGGCTTGCGTTTCTGGACACCACTGGCCCAGAGGGCAAAGGCAGCTGCACTCTACAGTGGAGAGCTGTGACTCTGGACTCCACAACCAGAAACAATGAAAAGTTCACAACATGCTCAAAGTCCCAGCAGAAAAAGACCAGTGCACGTGCTCCAAGAGACAAATGACAGGCAAATGACAAAAGAAAATCACACGTGTCCTAAAGCAAGTCAGGGAAGACGTAAACGACTTCCCAACTATAGTAGGTGAGTCCCTGTTGAGATGTGAATTAGTGGCCTGAGAGACCAAGAGGAAAAAGCATCTTCAGGTACAGAACAAAAGTAGGGAGAGACAGGATTCACGAGGGAAAAGACAAAAGACCTGGAGGACAGGGACGTGCCTGGACGCCCAGGGGTTAAGAATCTGCTTTTCAACGCAGGGCACGTGGGTTGGATCCCTGGTCAAGAAACTAAGATCCCACATGCCAAAGGTCAACTAGCTCACGTGCTGCGACTACTGAGCCTGTGCTCTAGAGCCCACACGCCACAGCGAGGGAGAAGCCTGCAACGCCACAGCCCAATGCACAGACGGTGGCTGCAGCCATGAAATTAAAAGACGCTTGCTCCTTGGAAGAAAAGCTATGACAAACCTAGACAGCGCATTAAAAAGCAGACACATCACTTTACTGACAAAGGTCCGTATAGTCAAAGCTATAGTTTTCTCAGTAGTCATGTATGGATGTGAGAGTTGGACCATAAAGCAGGCTGAGTGCTGAAGAACTGATGCTTTTGAACTGTGGTGTTGGAGGGGACTCTTGAGAGTCCCTTGGACTGCAAGGAGATCCAACCAGTCAATCCTAAAGGAAATCAGTTCAGTTCAGTTCAGTCGCTCAGTCGTGTCCGACTCTTTGCGACCCCATGAATCGCAGCACGCCAGGCCTCCCTGTCCATCACCATCTCCCGGAGTTCACCCAGACTCACGTCCATCGAGTCCGTGATGCCATCCAGCCATCTCATCCTCGGTCGTCCCCTTCTCCTCCTGCCCCCAATCCCTCCCAGCATCAGAGTCTTTTCCAATGAGTCAACTCTTCTCATGANTTGTTAAGTTTCTTCCCAGTGCCAGTTTTCAGCATCTCTGTTGAATTGATGTAATTGGCGTTATTTCCAACAAGTTTTGGTCAGTGGCAGGCAGCATATATGTTAAATTAACCCTCTTTAGGGGAACAGTGCTTGTATTTTCAAGTCATCAGTGATTAACTAGAATTTTAGGGCCTGCCAAAGTCACACAAACTTTGGTCTTTAAAAAAGAGAAAAAAACAGGAGAGCCAGTTGAAGGTTTCTTAAACTAGGCACACATTCCAAAGGAGAAACTAAAAGCTGTGGGCAGAGTTAGCTCCTCAGAGCTAAGGTTGGGATTATTCCCATTTTGAAAATCTGAGATGCTGGACCAGTCTTGCTCAGTCTCCGCTTTTTTTTTTTTTTGCCTCGCCAAATAGTTCTGTTTCATCTGGGAATCCTGCCCCGATTGTCTGAAAATACTACTGTCTACATTTCTTTACCTCTAATGTGAGCCATCATATGGGTGATGATACTGTCTCTGTGATGGCAATGTTCAGGGAGGAGCAAGACCAAACCCTGGGATACTCTGACATTTCAAGCAGCACCATCCAGTAGAAATATAACATGAGCCACATATTAAAGTTTCTAGTAGCCACACTGAAAAGTAAAATGAAGCAGGTGAAATTTATTTAACTCAGTATGCTGCTAAGTTGCTTCAGTTGTGTCCAACTCTGTGCGACCTCATAGATGGCAGCCCACCAGGCTCCGCCGTCCCTGGGATTCTCGAGGCAAGAACACTGGAGTGGGCTGCCATTTCCTTCTCCAGTGCATGGAAGTGAAAAGTGAAAGTGAAGTTGCTTAGTTGTGTCCGACTCTTGCGACCCCATGGACTACAGCCCACCAGGCTCCTCCGTCCATGGAATTTTCCAGGCAAGAGTACTGGAGTGGGGTGCCATTGCCTTCTCCTTAACTCAGTATACCTGAAGTATTTCACCAGGTACAAAATCCTCAAAGTTCATACTAACACTTCAGAATCGTGGTAAGTCTTTTGCCATACTAGAGCTTCAGAATCCACTGTGTTCTGTACTCTTAGAGCATAGTCACAGGCTAGCCATATTTCAGATGCTCAGTAGTGATGTGTGGCTAGTGGGCTCCTTTATGGATACTGCAGATTTAGCTTGAGTGGAGAGACCACCAAAGACAATTAAGAAAACACCCAGTGAAGTGGGAGGGAACCTAAGGGAATGTTTCACTAAAGCAAGTAGGCTGTGTTAAGTGGTGGTAATAGGTTAAATAAGATGAAGACACTGGAGGTCATTGATTTTTTTTTTCTTTTTTTAAAATCAGAGCTCCAGTAATTTTGTGGAAAGGTGGGATAGATACTTCAGAAAGGGAAAGGGAGGAAAGGAAGTGGAGACTGTTTGTCTTGATAGTGAACAAGTGAAGTCGCTCAGTCGTGTCTGACTCTCTGCAACCCCATGGACTGCAGCACCCCAGGCTCCCCCCTCCATGGGATTTCCCAGGCAAGAATACTGGAGTGGGTTGCCATTTCCTTCGCCAGGGGATCTTCCTGACCCAGGGATCGAACCCAGTTCTCCTGCATTGCAGGCAGATTCTTTACCATCTGTGCCACCTGGGAAGCAAAGGGATAGAGAAATGGGTTGGTCACGGAGGAAGGATTTGTTAAGATACTCTGCTGCTTGTTACTTTCACTATTTTAACGTGAGAGACCAGAATGTTTGGTGATGGAAGTAAACGCTAGAAATGAGAGAAACGTCCACTTGGGAAAGCCAAGGGACAGCTCTAGGTTCCAGAATGCCAAGCACACTGTGCTGTTGTCTTTTGGAAAACACTTCTGAGCTACTTTTTGTTTTTTATTTTTCTTATCACTTTGTCGTCCCTAACAGAAACATTTTCCTGGTTGGTCTTTTAATGTTATTTTTTTATTTTATTTTTAATTTTAATTTTAATTTTACTTTACAATACTGTATTGGTTTTGTGTACACCCGTGGTGGATTCATGTCAGTGTATGGTAATGTTATTTTTTTAACACAGAGGATCCACACACACATTGTCAGCTGTTTTTCCCTTTTATTTTTTTCCAATTCTTCCAAATTTGATCTTCCTTCTGGATTTGATCAGTATTCACCTCTCTCCTAGGGTCTTCATATTTTTCTTTTGATTGATATTTTGTATTTCATTCATCTGGAATTTATTGAGAGAAGGGGCATTATTAAATTAGCTATCTTTTTTTTTTTTTTTTTTCAAATAGCTGAATAATTGTCCAACAACATTTATTTCCTTCCCTCATGATGTGTGATGGCTCTTCTATCACATTGTCTTTCTGTCCTTGCTACTGTCCTTCCCTAATCCCATGCCACATCCATTTTTTTTGTCTTTCTTCCCTATTCAAGAATAACCTGGGAATAATTTAGTTTGTTTCCAAAATAGTCCTTTTGGAATGATGGTTGGAATTGTATTACAAACATGCATATATATTTTTTAATGATAGCTGGGAAGCACTTTAAAGAGCAAAACTTTGGGAGAATCATTAAAGTTTTGGTGGTAGGCTTTCAGTTTTAGCCCTAAGAACAGAGAGCGCAAATTTGTAAGAGGAACTGAGGTATTTTTTCCTGATGGGGCAAGCTCCCACTGGTTTGCTTGTGACCAGCCTCAAAATTGTCCCTGGGCACTAGTGGCCTTCTGTCACCTTGTTTTTCCATGTATTGCCCAGAGTAGCAGCACCAGCACCATCTGGAGCTTGTTAGAAATGAAAAATTTCGGACCTCACCCCAAATCTCCTAAGTCAGAACTGTGCATACAAAAGGATTTTTACACAGTGCGCTTAATCAGCTGAAGTTTGGTAATCAGTTTTGTAGTGGAGAATTTTCTTGCCCCAAGACTAGATTTTATTTTTCAGATGGATGCTATCCTAGCAGGGGCTTCCCTTGTGGCTCGGTGGTAAAGAACCTGCCTGCCAGTCCAGGAGACCCAGCAGACCTGGCCGGGTTTGATCCCTGTGTCAGGAGGATCTCCTGGAGTAGAAAATGGCAACCCACTCCAGTGTTCTTGCCTGAAAAATTCTGTGGACAGAGGAGCCTGGCAATCTACAGTTCATGGGGTCACAAGAGTCAGACACAGCTTAGTGACTAGGCAATAACAACTATCCTTGCAAAACTTAATTTTTCCCTTCATGGTGAAATCTAAAGTGTAGCCTGAACAATTTTTCAGAAGGACAGCTGTCTTCCCAAAGATTCAGATCTTTCAAGAAGGCTCCAGACCTAAGGAATAATAGAGTCATAAAGGGCATGGCCAAGGCCAGTGGCCTCCTTCATGAGTAGGTGCACCTGTGGGATGGTGGTACCTGAAAGAGTCCTTCAGTCCCCTCATGTCTATACTTGATGCCAAAGGGAAGACTGTTGATAATACAACAGCAGCTGTATACTTCTGTTTATCATCTCATAATATTCACAGATGGTATGAAGCATTTAGGTGAATTGGAGTACAGATCTCCATTGAGAGATAAACAGTGTATAACGTTGGCCATTTAGTCCCAACTGTCAGTGAACTGAAAAATTGAAAAGTACATGAATATATAAGATTCTTTCTTCCTAATGCTTATCAAATACCAGAGTCTAAAGATTTTCATATTTTTATGTCAAAATGGGATTGGTGAAAACTTCCTGTTTGTTGGGATCCACCTCTGTCGTTGCCTGCCAGCCTCACACCAAGAGTTTCCCGAGTAGAGCCAACCACAGCAGTTACTGAAGCAAGCCACATATGCTCAGCACATGTCTGCCTCCGATTCCAGGTGCTCAAGCAGACCTCTGGTGTGATACTTATCACAGTTGGTTTGGCAAGTGCTTCAGCAAGGAGGATTTGTAGTACAGGTGCAAATTCCAACCAGTTCACAGCATGAGCGCAAAGAACCTGGAGAAATAGGTAGTATTAGACCACTCTTGTCATTACACTTTCGGCTTCCAAGCCTGCATTCTATATGCAAAGCAAACAGAACTTAGGCCAAACCAGTCTAACCACTGTCCTGTTCTTTCAGGTATTTATAGTATCTTTTGTGAGCCTTTGCGGCCAAATTCACTGAAGTTTCTTGGGCACCCAGAACAATGCCTGAGATACATATATAGAGAGAGCTACTTAGTAAATTTGTTTATTGAAAGAATTTTGGTAATAAAATTGAATCAAGGGGTATAATCTTACTTAAATTCCAGACGATTAGTGTTCCTTTGGAGCTTCTCTACTATGACAGTGAGAACTAGAGTGGGTCTTGATAGATTGAATTCAAGTTTCAGTACAGAAAAGGTTTGTACAATAGGCCTCCTTTTTGGCAAGTTACATCAGAGTAGCTTTTTTTTTTTAATTGGAGTATAGTTGATTTACAATGTTAATTTCAGGTTTACTGCAGAGTGATTTAGTTATACACAAAATTACTTTTTCTATGACCATATTAATTGATGAGAGAAAAATAAAACATCAAGATGACTGCTGATTTTGTACCAGGTGAAGTTAAGCTGAAACGTTAATTTGACTTAAAGGCAGTTAAAAACAACATTTGAGTAACACTTAATGCGCATGTAATAGGAGATGGCTAAAATGGCAAGGGTAGTCTGCAAATGGCAGAAATTTTGAAAACATTGACCTATTGGTTAAAAGCACAGATGTGAGTCCCCTGGCACTTCTTGGTTTCAGTTTGTTCATGGAAAGTATGCAAATGTGTTTTATTTATAAAATTTCTGGAGATGAAAGTCTTCATAACCGCTTCACCCTTGCTGTCTGTAATCCCAGTAGCTAGTCAGTTGTGTGTCATCTGTGAATGCACTGCGCTCAGACAGTAACAAGATAACGTATCAATTCGGACAGCAGTATTTATAATGTCCTTCTTTCTCCTCATTGTTCCATTTAGACCCCCAATTTATTTTGAAGGGTTAACAAAAAACTATTGTATGCCCTGTCACCTAAAGTGTATCTTTTTAAGAAGCCTCTGAATGTGTGCTTTTTGTAGGAGATCCTGAGAGTCTTGTGGGGTCTAAGGCAGTTCAGGACAGGAAACGCTGTGAGGGTGAAGTGGGACCCAGGGTCACCACGAGAGAGACAAAGGCACGTCCCTCCTCGCAGGAGCGGGAGGGAGCAGCCTGGGTGCAGAGCGCTGAGGCCAAGGGGTGGTTTCTGTCTCGCCTCACCTGTCTCCTCTTCAGCTGCCCTCCTTCCTGTGTCCACCTCTTTCCACCCCCACCCCTTTTACATGTATGGGCTTGGAGCAGTTGAGACAGCAGCTGAGATTTCAGAGTCTGAGCAGGAAGACAGAAGCTGTAGAGAAGCTGAAGCTTTGGTTTCCCTGTCCTGTGGGCCTTCCCATTTTCATTTCTGTAAGATCTGAAAGAACCCTGTTCAGCCTGCTTCATTACTGCCAGATTCTTTCTAGAATTACTCTCTAAACTCTTTTTTTTTTTTTTTTAATATTTCACAGCCTGGGTATGATTGGTAAGATGATTGGATGATTGGTACGATTGTTTATTTCAGTAAGATTTCTCAACGTACAGGGTGGTGTTGCTTTACAAAAATTTCTTAACTTAAATTTTTATTCTGTGTAACTGCCAAAATTAGGGAGTTACTGCAGGTATAAATTTAACATCCTCAGTATCTGCTTAAATCTGTGACCATCACATTTGCCTCTCTTTGTGTTTATAGAAGACCCTGTTGTCTCTCCCATCCTGCACGGGCAGTGATGGAACCAGATGCCGTGATCTTAGTTGTCTGAATAATTAGTTTTAAGGCAACTTTTTCACTCTCCTCTTTCATCTCATTATCAGCCTTGAGACTCTCATTCCTAGGCCCTCAGTCACCCAAAACGCCACAGATTTCCAGGTCATCTTTCATTCATTTTACATTCACTACCTCTGGCTCTGTTCATCAGCACTTAAATTCTACCTCCCCCTCGCCCCTACCCTGTCCTTTCCACTTTGGCCTCTAGAACTTAGTGAGAGCAGGAACCCCCTGGATCCCAGCTTCTTCTCTCAACTTTCCATCTTTCTTCTCCCCCAAATCCCTTTTTTGTTGTTGTTATAATAAAACCTAGCTTTCCCTTGAGCCCGCTCTGTTGACTTTCTTTCTCTAATATATCTTGTACCTTTGGGCCAAGAAATAGGATGGGTATCTACCTTCTTTGACTGTGTGGATCATAATAAACTGTGGAAAAATTCTGAAAGAGATGGGAATACCAGACCATCTGACCTGCCTCTTGAGAACAGGTCAGGAAGCAACAGTTAGAACTGGACATGGAACAACAGACTGGTTCCAAATAGGAAAAGGAGTACATCAAGGCTGTATATTGTCACCCTGCTTATTTAACTTATATGCAGAGTACATCATGAGAAACGCTGGGCTGGAAGAAGCACAAGCTGGAATCAAGATTGCTGGGAGAAATATCAATAACCTCAGATATGCACATGACACCACCCTTATGGCAGAAAGTGTAGAACTAAACAGCCTCTTGATGAAAGTGAAAGAAGAGAGTGAAAAAGTTGGCTTAAAGCTCAACATTCAGAAAACGANAAAGAGATGGGAATACCAGACCACCTGACCTGCCTCTTGAGAAATCTGTATGCAGATCAGGAAGCAACAGTTAGAACTGGACATGGAACAACACACTGGTTCCAAATAGGAAAAGTAGTACGTCAAGGCTGTATACTGTCTCCCTGCTTATTTAACTTATATGCAGAGTACATCATGAGAAACGCTGGGCTGGAGGAAGCACAAGCTGGAATCAAGACTGCTGGGAGAAATATCAATAACTTCAGCTATGCAGATGACACCACCCTTATGGCAGAAAGTGAAGAGGAACTAAAGAACCTCTTGATGAAAGTGAAAGAGGAGAGTGAAAAAGTTGGCTTAAAGCTCAACATTCAGAAAACTAAGATCATGGCATCTGGTCCCATCATTTCATGGGAAATAGATGGAGAAACAGTGGAAATAATGGCTGACTTTATTTTTCTGGGCTCCAAAATCACTGCAGATGGTGACTGCAGCCATGAAATTAAAAGATGCTTGCTCCTTGGAAGAAAAGTTATGACTAACCTAGACAGCACATTAAAAAGCAGAGACATTACTTTGCCAACAAAGGTCCGTCTAGTCAAGGCTATGGTTTTTCCAGTGGTCATGTATGGATGTGAGAGCTGGGCTGTGAAGAAAGCTGAGCGCCAAAGAATTGATGCTTTTGAACTGTGGTGTTGGAGAAGACTCTTGAGAGTCCCTTGGACTGCAAGGAGATCCAACCAGTCCATCCTGGGGGAGCTCAGTCCTGGGTGTTCATTGGAAGGACTGATGTTGAAGCTGAAACTCCAATAGTTTGGCCACCTGATGCGAAGAGCTGACTCATTGGAAAAGACCCTGATGCTGGGAAAGATTGAGGGCAGGAGGAGAAGGGGAGGACAGAGGATGAGATGGTTGGATGGCATCACCGACTCAATGGACCTGAGTTTGGGCAGACTCCCGGAGTTGGTGATGGACAGGGAGGCCTGGCATGCTGCGGTTCATGGGGTCGCAAAGAGTCGGACATGACTGAGCGACTGAAGAGTCCATGGAGTTTATCACCCACACATCCCACCTATGGAAAATATTTAAGGTAACAAACATGCCCCAGAACAGACCTCAACATGGGGAAAGTGCACAGGTCAGGAAACAATGACGGATATGGATGTTTGCTCACACGCTCGCTCCCTCCCCTTTCTCCTCAATCTGAATGGAGAAAGGTGGACTCTCTGGGAACAGAGCCAATAAATGAGGACTCTGAAAATAGAAGGGACATACTATCAGGGAAATTCCAACCACAGCCCACGGCTAAAAATATTAAATTATCCTAACAAAATCAAAGGGTTGAAAAGGAAGGGAGTAAAAGTCTTCCAATGTCTCATCTTAAGCCGGGGTCAGGGGCGTGATTCTAAGGTCTCATCCCACTAAAGTGGAGAAAATGAGAGAAGAAATGGAGCAACTCCCAGGGAGAAATGGTTATTTGTGTCATCTTGCCTTCAAATAATAGTAGGGCAATATGCATTTGATTATGAATCAAGAGGGAAAGAATGTAATCTTTCATAAGATGGAAAAGTAGAGAACTTCCAAACTGACAAGGGAAATGCAAAGCAACTATTAATACATCAAACCAGCACAAACAAGAGAAAAGAAAACATGGAAACAGTGATGGAAGGAAATTAAAAACACATCATAAGATGGAAGGAATAAAATCAAGTACATCAGTTAATGCAGAAGATGTCAGATTGGATTGAAAAATCAGAACAAAAAACAAAACCCAGGTACACCATGTTTTTAAGAATCTAAATAAAGGTAAGTAAAATGTTGAAAATAAATACAAAGACAAATAGATACCAGGCAAATGCAAGCAAAAGGAAAGCATGAGTGTCAAGATTAATTAGATAAAGGGGAATTTTAGCTGAAAAATAATGCAGAGGATGAAGGTATTTGGAATGATAAAGGGAATACTTTATGAAAAAGTTAACAACCATCAGAAACTTGCATGCATTTGACAACAGAGAAGTTAAATATATAAAACATGTATTAGAAATGGAATAAAGAAAAAGCTGACAGAAAATTTCAAAAAAATGTCTATTTCAGAAATGGAGAAATCTTATAGGCAATATTAACTAAAGAAAATGAATTATATAATTTGAATTTCTAGAAATATGCAGGACCTTACACCCCTTAAAACACAAAATAAACTATTTTAATCGACTGGATCATTTACAAAAATCGATTACATGTTGGGTTGAAGAGATAACACCTTAATAAATTTTACAAAGGAGAGCTTTTATACATCACAATATCTAATCACAATCAATGAACTTAGAAATTGAAAAAAGTGAGAAGAAAAATATTGACTTAGAAATTAAGGAGCCCACTCCTAGATAAAATCTAGGATCGAAGAGGAAATCAAAAGGGAGATGACAAAATAGCTAGAAAGTAGTTCATATCAATCCCCATGGGGCAGAGCAAAAGTCATGCTCGGAGGGAAATTCAAAGCCTCTATGTTTAAAGAAGGAATATGAAAAATAAAGACATTTGGTCCTCTTCTTAAGAGATTACAAAAAGAACAAACCAGAACGGGAGAAGCATGATTATAAACTAGTACGTTAAAAGCTGGAATTAGTAAGATTAAAAAATAGTAGAAGAGTGGAGAGTATAAATAACTGCCAAACTGAAAATAAGCAAAACAAAACTCTCATGAGACTAAGAGGAGAAGAGTAAACTTATAAAGATCAGAGATGAGAAAGAAGATCCAACCAAAGCGACAGAAAAGCAAGACCATAAAAGAACACCACACGGCCACAAACCTGGAAATCTGGTAACAGCACAGACAAACGCACATTACGAAAACTGACCCAAGAGGAAAAGGAACATTTGAAAAGAGATTATCATAGAAAACTGGAAACTGATCAAAGATCTACTATTGAAGATGGTGCTAGGTATTTAGTGCCAGATAGAGTCAATGGATTTTATCCAGTCTTTAAATGGCTAATTGCAACATCATTTCAAGGATTCTAGGTCATACTAAGGGGGAAGGCAATGGCACCCCACCCCAGTACTCTTGCCTGGAAAATCCAACGGAAGGAGTAGCCTGGTGGGCTGCAGTCCATGGGGTCGCTAACAGTCGGACAGACTGAGCGACTTCACTTTCACTTTTCTCTTTCATGCACTGGAGAAGGAAATGGCAACCCACTCCAGTATTCTTGCCTGGAGAATCCCAGGGATGGGGGAGCCTGGTGGGCTGCCATCTATGGGGTCACACAGAGTCGGACACGACTGAAGTGACTTAGCAGCAGCAGCAGCAGCAGGTCATACTAAAAGATGGAGAGTTCCCCAATTAGTGCTATGAAGCCACTAAACTCTATTAAAACATAAGAAGATAGCACAAGAAAGAAAACTATAAACCATTCTCATTAAACTTGTTGCAAAAATTATCTACATAATTAAATCTAGCTAAGTATCAAAAGAAAAAAATCATGTTACAACTAAACCCAGAAATGTAAAATGGTTCAACATCATTATCCATGGCAACCACAAAGGTGGGAAAGTCACATTAACAGATGCTGAAAAGGTATTTGGTAAAATTTAGATAATTTCTCATTACAAACCAGGAATAGAAGCTAATGATTTATACAAAATAGAAACTATTAATCAAAATCTAGTAGCAAACATGATTATAAACAGGGATATTTTTAAATCATTTTAACTAAAATATAGAACTAGATAAGGATGAGTGTAATCAGCATTATTATTTATCATAATCTATCACTACTATCTAAAGTAGTATAGCAAGAAAGCAGTATCAATGTTCTCAAATAAGAACTAAAATAATTTCTTTGATGATATTTGGATATCTAGAAAATCTAAGAGACTACGGCAAAAAAGAAGGAAAAAAAGCTCTCCTACAATTAATAAGAAAATTGGTAAGGTGGCTGGATCCAAGATAAATATTCAAAAATTAATGTTTTTTTTCTAGTCATAAATACCAAAAAGAGAACATTAAAAAATAGCCTATCTATAACAGTGACAAAATTATAAATACCTAAGAATAAATTATACAAGAAACTTACAGAACCTACATGTAGAAAACTATAAAAATCTTACTGCCTACCCGTTCTATTCCTAGGTACATACCCAAGAGAAATGTGTGCCTAAGTTCACCCAGAGCGATGAACACAAATGATCCTAGCAGCATGGCTGGTGATAGGGCAGAACTGGAAGTCATCCCCATCACGTGGAGAAGGAGTGAATAGAACTGAGGTTAGCCACACAATGTAACACTATACGCAGCGAGAAGAAACAGCAACTAGACCGAACGGTGTGGATAAATCTCAGTGCCAAGTAAAAGAGAAAAACAAAAGAGCACACACTGAACGGTTCCATTTGCAGGACATACAACAGGCAAAGCTGACCTAGGCTGCTGGAGGTCAAGGACAGTGGAGGCAATGGCAAAACGCTGGGCGCTGGTGTGTTCACCCCATGAAAATCCATCACGCTGTACATTAGGGTCTGTGTCTTTTCCCAGGTGGAGCTAGTGGTAAGGAACTGGCAGTTTGACCCCCGGATCGGGAAGATCCCCTGGAGGAAGGCATGGCAACCCACTCCAGTATTCTTGCCTGGAGAATCCCATGGNGGTGTGTTCACCCCATGAAAATCCATCACGCTGTACATTAGGGTCTGTGTCTTTTCCCAGGTGGAGCTAGTGGTAAGGAACTGGCAGTTTGACCCCCGGATCGGGAAGATCCCCTGGAGGAAGGCATGGCAACCCACTCCAGTATTCTTGCCTGGAGAATCCCATGGACAGAGGAACCTGGCGGACTATAGTCTATTGGGTTGAAAAGAGTGGGACACAATTAAAGCGACTTAGCACGCCCGCACTAGGTATGATATACTTCAAAAAAAGACATTTTGGGATTTTCCTGGTGCTCCAGTGGTTCGGAATCCACCTGCCAACGCAGGAAACATAGGTTTGATCCCTGGTCTAGGAAGATCCCATATGCCACAGGGCAACGAAACCCATGGGGCACAGCTACTAAAGCCTCCGTGCCTTAGAGCCTGCAAGAGAAGCCAGTGTGATGAGAAGCCCACGGAGCACAACCCGAGGGTGGCCCCCACTCACCACAGCTAGGGAGGTCTGCAAGCAGCAAGGACCCAGGGCGGCCAAAAGGAAACTTTCTAACATTGCTAAAAAATAGTAATAGTAAAAAAAATTTACTGAAGCCTATAAAACCAGATTTGAAGAAAAGATATCTGTTCTTGAATGGGAATATGTACTATTTTAAAAGTCTCTTCCTCTATATATTGAAATTTAATACAAGTTTCAGTTAAAATTTCAACAAGGTTGTTTTGTTTTGCGTTTTTCACTGGAAGCTGAATCCCAGGAAGATGTGACACCTCCCCCCGACCCCTACCCAGGCTGGGGAGGATGCAGGGCCTCTGTGCTGGCTCCCCCATCCCACTTAGTCACCCACGCATCCCTCAGCTCCGCTTTCACAGGAGAACAGAGACATGCAGCCCACTAGGTCCGGGCCAGGCCTCCGAGACATCCCAGGTCTGTGCAGACCTCCCCCTGGAGGGTCAACTGAGCGAGACCCAGCAGTTGCAGTTTCAGCCTTGAAACTAGCAGGGTGGTCCAGGGAGAATGCCTGCTTTCACTCCAAATAGATGAAAAGAGTGGTCAGTATCTGCTTAACTGGGCTGGAAAGAGTCTTTTCATTTCTCAGATTCACCTCTGACTTTAACATCTTCTCAAACAACCAAGCACTGCCTTATGGTTATTTTATGTGACATTCACACATACCCTATTACGGAGAAAGGATAGCTGTTCTCTTCTCCCTCTCTTCTTCCAGGCAAAAAAGCACGTTTGGAAAGAAAATGTGACTTGCTCAAGGTCACCAGCGGGCAGGCGGCCACGGTGGGGCTCACCTTCGGCCTTCTGTCTCCACATGCAGGCTTCCTCCCTGCTAATCTCTGTGATAAGAGGAGTCACACGCTGCTGCAGGCGGGCCAGGGGGAGAGGGCGGGGGTGATGGATCCTGGCACCAGACCCAGGGTCCTTCAGGGAGCCTTTTCGGGAGAGCTGGCCAAAATCTGGGCCAGGCTAGAGGGCCCCCAAGCCAGGGGGGGGATGCTGTTCCAGGCTCCAACACTTGGCTCCAGATGCAGCAGCTGCTGCTAGCTCATCAGCCACTCGGAGGTCAGGCAGGAGCATCTCCTCAGCTGGCATGAGGCAAGCAGGTGGGCCCATCCCCAGAAGCCCCACTGGCACCTCAGAACCTGGCTCCAGCACGGCACCTCCTCTGATTCCACCCGCCACATGGGCCCTGGGGGCTGTGGGAGGACCGTTCAGCAAAGCAGCTGGGCGCCCCTCCCCTGTGGACATAGGGCCCACCAAGCTGCCCCTGAGACGGGTACAGCAGGATGGGGCTGGGGCCAGGAGGAAGGTGAGGCGGGTGTCTGGGAGCCCGCCTGAGTATCCCTGACGCAGGCACGTGGATGAGCTGCTCCTGGTGGGCCGGCTCGGTGAGGCCATGCTCCTCAGAGCGGGCTGGTACTCGGGCATCGCTCCCGAGAGCCTGGGCAGGACTGGGACACAGGGTGGAAGAGGTCAGCGGCCTCACTGCCTGAAGACACTGAGGAATTTCCTCTGTGCCAAACGTCGTGCTCGGTGGTTCACACACACCATCTCATTTCATCCTCACCACAGCTCCTGAGGAGGGGACGATGATTACCCCCGTGTCAGAGAGGAGGAAGTGGCGGCTGAGAGAGATGAGCTCACTCGCTCAAGGTCACACAGGTAGTAGGCGGCAGGGGCCAGCTTCTGTTTCACCCCAAAGCCTGCGCTCTTACCAAGGCGCTGCCAGCCCAGCTTGCCAGCTCGCCCGCTCCCCCGGGGCCTAGCAGCCTGAGGCTGCCAGCCCAGCCCAGGACTCGCGGCTTCCCCTCACCCTCATTTGAGGAGGTCCTGCCAGCAGCCTGGCAGTGGGGGAGCAACCTGGGGACAAGGAGTCAGAAGAGCTGGTCCCGCTAGAGCTCTGTCATCCAGAGGCTAATAACCAGTGGGGAGACAGTGGAAGACCTTCACTTATGTGCTCAGTGAATCATAAACACATTTTCGGCCTGTGCAGCTCGTCTGATGCTAGAATTCCCTCTATCCCTTGCGTGACCCTACTGTGCGAGTGGGAGGATGATTCCTTGCCCTCCCTGTAACTTATCTGCCCACTGCTCCTCCTGGAGGGAACAAGTCTAACTTGTTGTCTGTACAACAGAGCCTCAGAGAATTGGAGACTGTAGCTGATGCCTTCCAGCCTGAAGCCTTCTGGTTCCATCTAAGATCCCCCCAAAATACTTCCAAAAACCCAGAAATCTAACGGAGTGCCTCAGAATCCACCCTGGAGCCACTTGTTCACGAGAGAAAATGGCGGCTTGGCTGATGGACTGCAGTTGGAGCTCAGGGAGAGATGGGGGTGAGCAGATAACCCCACTTGGCATGGAATTGACTCCTGCAGGAAAAAGCTCGGGGTGCCAGCCTTGGGGGCAGACTGAACTCTGGCCCACGATCTGTAGCACCCTCAGCTGACAATGGTTTGCATGTTGGCCAGGGGAGGGCGAGGCTGGGGAGCGAGAGGAGACTCAGCTACAGCCAACTTTTGTAACTTTTAGTTTCATGTATGTTTCTATCTTTGGCTGTGCTGGGTCTTTGCTGCCGCGCGGGCTTTTCGCTGGTTGCGGTGAGCGGCGGCTACTCTTCCTTGCGGTGCCTGGGCTTCTCACTGCAGTGGCTTCCCTAGTCGAGGAGCGTCAGCTCTGGGCCCGTGGGCTTCAGCAGCTGCAGCTCGCAGGCGCAATAGCTGTGGCACATGGGCTTACTTCCTCCGTGGCATGCGGGATCTTCCTGGACCAGGGATCAAATCCATGTCCCTGCACTGACAGGTGGATTCTTAGCCACGGGACCACCATGGAAGTCCCCAAGCTTTTCTTTACAAAGGAGGCTGTGAGGAAAATCCTCCTGGTCCTTAGCCACCTGGGGATATTATCATCCTTCTTCCCAGGGCCTATCTCAGCAGAAGGGGAAAAGATTTGCTATTTTAAAGAAGTTAATTAAGTGTTATTGAAACATGCCCTTGAGCTTAATGACATTCTTTCTTTTACCATTTACATATCTTGAGCCTTCAAGTGACGAGGGATCCTTGAGTTGACTCTTCAACTTGATTTCATTTGTGCAGTTTAAAGAACTTCTTTCATCAAATATGCACACAGATCCACAGTGAGTCTTCGATTTAACGGGCAATTTTGCTGGCAGAGTTGACCAGAACACTGAACCTAGGGTCAGAAGACCTAGATTCAAAGGTCTTTACTACCTGGACAACTCAGAGTAAGTCATTAAGTTCTCTGACCCTCTTCTGTAACGTGGGATAGTCCCCAATCTCTCCCCACCACCTTTACAGGGGTATTGTGAGGACTGACTGACTTGTCTGAGATAGCCTGCTGTAGACTGTAAACACACAAGGGGATGTCGAAACAAAATATGTGAGACATTTCTTGAACCTGGAGGTAGAATCTTGGGTTGATGTCTGTGGCTTGGGACTACCGACTGTTCTTCCATCAAGAGCTTGGAGTGCCACCTTTCACTCGTTCTTGTTCAGTGTCGTTACGGTGGGGTCTGGGCACACTGCACTCCCCAGAGCCACAGTGGTTCGTTCAAGGATAGGAACACGAGCCAGTCAGAAGCACGTGCAGTAAGCCTTTTCCAGGAATGTCCAGTAAGGAAACACAGTTCCCATGGGATTCGAAGCTGAGGCCACATCTCATGGCCCTGAGGGGTGAGCCCACCTGAGAGCAAAGTTAACAGAGAGGAAGGCAGAGAAGACAGACACCAGTGCTGACGGCATCTTTCAAGTCCTTGGGTCCATACTTTTCAGTGATGGGTAGAGATGTCTATCATTCACAACTGAAAGGGTCTGATACACAACCTGAATGAAGGCAGGAACGACAAAAACAGTTTCAGGATGTATTTTCCAAAGGAAGACACTGTCCTGCGTGCTCCACCTTCTACCCAAGAGCCATCGACGACACCTGGCCCCAGCACAGGGTTTAAGCTGAGGACGGTCCACCTTCTGCATAAGTGCACCTGCTATCCTAACTGCCCAGGCCTCTACGTTCTTCAACAATTCCTTCCTTGGGATGCCCTTGGATGTAGGCATGAGAAGCCAGGATGCCTGGAGCCGTGAGGGTGCCCGCTAAGTGCTAAGGCTGCCGGAACGAAAAGAGAGAAAGACGTGGGTCCCTGACGGCGGCACGGGGCGACCTTGGGATTGCTTGCTCTCCAGACTTCTTGATATGTGAGCTAGTCATTTCCTGCACAGATTAAGCCATTTTGAGTTGGGCTCTCTGTCACCTGCAACCACAGCTGCCTGATCTGAAAGCTCACTTCCAGCTCCTCTCCTCCTTGGAGCTTCCTCAGATCCCACCTGTCCCCCAGCACTGCCCTAGCCAGCACACCCTCACTGGATTCTGTCAACATCAGGAAAGCAAGTCAGTGTCCTGGGTGTGGGTTGGAGCACAATGTCAAGGAGATGCTGAGGCCACAAATTTAGGAGGAGGCTCGCCCAGCTTCTCATGACCACACAAAACTCCTGATTTTGCTGCCCAAACCAGTTTCTCCTGTGGCGTTATTTAGCAGCATCTCCATCTTATCAGCTACTCAGGTCAAAATCTTGAATTCACCCCCAACTCTTCTCTCTTGCACACTCACTTTCAGTAGGAAAGGAAATCCTGTTGGCTTCACCTTCAAAACACCCTCAGAACCTGCCCAGTCTACTGCCTTAGCCCTACATCACCATCGCCCTGGTCCAGGCCACCAGAGCCTCTTTCTCAAACAACTCCTTCAGGCCCCCAGTCATCTCCCAGGGCCCACTCCTCGTCCCTGGGCTGTTCTCCACAGTGAAGTCCGTGCTTTCCAAAGGCACCATCACACTCAGAATAAAAGTCCAAGCCCTTACTGCAGCCTCTGACACGGCCAACCCCAGCCCCCTGCACCCTCGCCTGACCTCCTATTTCCCCATCCCATGTCCACCACTCTCCAGCCACCCACGCCTCTGCTGGTTCCCGAAACGCATCAGAAATGCTCCCGCCTCAGGGCCTTTGCACTTTGTATTGGCTGCTCCTTCTGCCAAAGACATTTCTCTCACTCCCAGATGTCTTTCAAATCTCTGCTTCAAAGCCACCTTGGAGGGGATGTCTCTGACCACCCACCTAGAATAGCAGCTCCTCCTATCTCTCTTACTCGGCTTTATCTTTCTTCACAGGCAACATGCTATTTTTTTTTTTTAATCTCTTTGGTGCCTGCTTCCCCATCTCTGAGAGCTGGGGCTCCGCCTCATTCACGGTGGCACCCTGGGAAGCAGAGCAGCTCCAGCCACACAGCAGACACCGCGTAGACATCTGCTCAGGGGACAAGCTCCTCTCTGCGTCCTGAACCGGTGGCTCAGTGGTAAAAGAACCCACCTGCTGATGCAGGAAACGCAAGAGACGCAAGTTTGATCCCTGGATCAGCAAAATCCCCTGGAGGAGGAAAAGGCAACCCACTCCGGTATTCTTGCCTAGAAAATCCCATGGATGGAGGAGCCTAGCGGGCTACAGTCTGTGGGGTCACACAGAGTAACTGAGCACACACCACTCTCAGCACAGGATTTTGTAGGTATTCAGAAAGTTTGTCTACAATGTGATCACATTGCCGCTTCAATTTCATTCCTGGCAGAAATGAAAGTTTCCTTGCTACATATGGACAAGGGTTGGAAAGTATCAGAGAAAACCAGAAATAGTAGTTATGGGTGGTGGAGGCTTTTGTATGTTAAACTCTCTAACCACTGTTAATGACGGTCCAATTTAAAGGTATAACCATTTTGACCAAAAGGTCAAAAACCATTTCAAAGAACTGTACATGTTCTTCTTAGCAGTGTCATTTAAAACAAGGCAGCTGGTGTTTTGTTAAAGGTGCCAACAAGTGAGACGTGCAGACAAAATCTCCTTCAGAACCCCTTATCACCAAAGATATCTACAGAGAGACTTCAAACCTTTATAAACAGGAACCCTCCTACACTGTCGGTGAAAATGTAAGTTGATACAGCCACTGTGGAAAACAGTATGGAGGTTCCTCAAAAAACTAAAAACAGAGTTACCATATGATCCAGCAATCCCAATCATGGGCATATATCCAGACAAAACTATAATTCAAAGAGACACATGCGCCCCTATGTTCATAGCAGTGCTATTCGTAACAGACAAGACATGGAAACCACCTGGCCGGCCACTGACAGATGAATGGCTAAAGCAGATGTGGAACATACTGGGTTGGTCAAAAAGCTCATTAGGGTTTTTCCACAGGATGCTATGCAAAAACCCGAATGAACTTTTTGGCCAACCAATATATCTATATCTGTACACACAGACACACAGAGAGGAATACTACTCAGCCACAGAAAAGAAAGAGATAATGCCATCTGCAGCAACATGGATGGGCCTAGGGATGATCACAGAAAGCAAAGTAAGTCTGAGAGAAAGACGACTACCACATGGTATCCCACCTAGATGTGGGATCTAAACTATGACACAGATGAGCGCATCTATCAGACAGAAACGGAATCCCGGACGCAGGGAGTAGGCTGGTGATGGCCAAGGGGAAGAGGGGAGGGGAGGGATGGAGTGGGAGACTGGGGTTGGCAGATGTAAGCTTTTATATACAGGATGGATAAACAACAAGGTCCTACTGAATAGCATAGAGAACTATATTCAGTATCCTATGATAAGCCATAATGGAAAAGAATGTTGAAAAAAAGAATGTGCATGCACACACACACACACACACACACACACACACACACACGTATAACTGAATCACTTTGCTGTTCAGCAGTAATTAACACAACATGGTAAATAAAATACACTTCAACAACAACAACAAAACTTTCTGAATGACAGAGAACCACAATCTTCAACTGGTGCTTGTGAAAGTGCACATTTGACATCAAAATCGCTTTAACTTTACATGCTATTTCACTTATAATTCCGAATATCGCTACATGGGGGTTAATTATCAAGAAGTGATATAGGTTAAATGACTTTTGGCCTCAGGAAGCACTGAGTGTAATTCTCAATCTTGGGCAGAATAATTGCAAATATTCATTCAACCAGACAGCATTTTCCAAAAATCGACCACATTCCTACTTAAGGAGCCCCTAACTTCCTAGGGAGACACAGGGGTATCTATTTTTATAGGATTTCAGGGAAGAGGGTCTGAGGTGAGCTTTGGAGGAGGGCTGTTCAAGTCCCTGTGGTCCAGTTACATGCTAAGCATCCATTATGTGCAAGGCGCTGTGCTGGGCCCTGCAAACTCAGACACAGGGCTGTCCACAAGAAGCTTATAACCCACTGTGTGAGCTAAGATCTGGGAAAAATGAACCTTAATAGAAAGCAGCAATATGTCAGTTGCCTCAAGAGAAAAGGAAAAACCAGCCATGTTCTAAAGGGGCTCAGAGGAGGAGGGAGCAGAGCTTGGAGAAATCAGGTGAGGCTTCTGGAAAACCATGACACTCCAGGGCCTAGAACAAGAGGTGGGCGTGACAGGCAGAGCCGTGGGCCGTGTGGGCAGAGGTTATTCCAGGTGAGGATAACCACGCACCGCAGGCAGGCGACAAGAGCTCAGAGCTCTGCTCTGCTCAGGACAGCCAACTTGTGAACTCTGGACAGTGCAGTGAGTGTGCGTGCGTGATGATGAGGAGTCACTACCTAAGATTATCTCTGATAAGAAATGCTTTCGCAGTGTTTCTAGAACCGTATGACCAAGTGGGACCTCTTTGTAAAGACTGGGAAGAGGAAACATGGCCAGTTGGAGAGGCTGTTACCCTGGGGAAGGGCCGCACAGGAGATTTAACTCGGCAGAATGGGCATTTTATTAATACCTTATATTGATGTCATTTATTCTTTTTATGGACAAAACATTACATAATAAAAAGGCCTCACTGATTAATTCATTTAGTTAACAAACATAAATTACAGTTTTGCTCTTTAGAAAATCTTTTTGAAGACGCTGATGTCCAGGGCAGAGAGATGAGAGGGCTGTACTAGGGGGAAGGGCTGTAGGCAAGGAAAGGAGGGTGAGTAGGGAAGAAAGGCCAGTGGCCTGGGCACAGAGGGACTGTCACACAAGGGAGAACATGGGAGCACAGAGAACAAGGTCCATGGCAGTGGTCCGGGGGGCAAGGTCCACGGCAGGGGTCCGGGGGAGCTGCAGTGCCATGAGCCTCTCCCTGAGCACAATCCCAGCAGAGGAAAAGCACCTTTGGTTCTTGAACACATTGGCTCCCTGTCCTCAGCCCCAAGCTGGGAGGCTTCCTCGAGCTGCTTTTAGCCAGAGACACTGAACCTGGACATCCAGCATCCCCTTGTCGCGGGCAGTGGCAGGGCCCAGGGACGCCTGCAACAGGATCCTGGCCTGTATTTACTGGACTCCAATACCTTGGATTGTAACCTGTTATGTTACCATGAACACAGACACTCCACGGAAGAGGTTTTCTCGCTGATGCCCTTTGTGATTGCAGCCGGCAGATTTCAGCAGGAGTTTTCCATGACATGACATTTGAGGAAAGCTTATCAACTGTGTAAGCAAGACCTGGGACTTGGGAGCTCCTAGAAGGTGGACGGAAAGGAGAGTTGGGTATTAGGACCAACCTCCCCTCAAAGAGGGCATGCGGGAGTCAGCCATGTTTTCCCATCAGTCGTGCAGACAGGTGTGTATCCCGAGACAGTAACCCGAGTGTCAGGGAGCCTGTGGCCTAGGAGGGTAGAGACCTGACTTCTGTCCCTGACTGTGCAGGGGCCCTGCAAAGACTACCCAGCTGCTAAGAGGCTGGGCAGTCTGTATGGAACAGACTCTGAACGATCTGCATCTGAGTCCGACTGCCCCTTCCCAGAACACGCCGAATCTGTTACAGACCTACTGGTTTTCCGAAGTTTATAAGAACATCCGTTCGTGTGTTTAGCGTCCCTCTTATAACCCCACAGGTGCGCAGGGGGTGTTTGCGCTGCTCAGCGTTTTATGCCTAGGGCAGTATCTGGCACACAGACGTTTCATTATTTGCTAAGTGGCTGGATGAACCTGGTGAGCAGGCGACTTGATCTCTAAGCCTCACTGGGTGTTTCTGGTGCAAACAAAGCGCGTGCTCACGCTCAGCACCTAATGCATGTAGCCGCACACAGAGTGCTCCTAAAACACAAGCAGCCTGGGCTGGATTTTCAGAAGTCAGAGCAGGAAGCGGCTGACCGCCTGTCTCATCAGCCCCACCGTCTGGAGAGGGGGAAGAGGGGAGTGATTACCCTGGTCACCTTCAAGGACCCCCCTCCTGCCTCACTGTCCAGCTCCAGCTTCCAGTCTTGGCACTGGGAATGTCTCAACTGCTTTGTTTTTTTGTTCTCAGTGGGCCGTGTTTTGACAGAGAAAGTACACCGTATCAGTTCCCAAATCTTACTTATCCCTCAGGGGCAGCTCAAATGCTGTCTCCTCCAGAAAACCTCCCGTGGGCCTCTAGCAATCCCATAGCTGCTCCTTCTTTGTTCAAGTGCCCCAGCCCTCCCACTGGTCCAAGTATTTTCTGCCTCGATGAGGACATGCGTTTACCTTCCTCAGTACACCCGTCAGTTCTTTCTGGGTCAGGAGCACATTCACAAGAATTGCTTTGGTGCTTCCCCAAGTTCCTGGGGCAAGGTCTGCTGTGTCCGTGAGTTAACGAATGAGTCAGTGAGCAGCATGTTCTGGCCACTCTAGGGCAGGCCACTCTTTAACTGGCCAGGGCCACGCACTCTTCTACAAAAGACCTGAGCACCACCCCAGCCAAGCTGAGTCAAGCGGAACACCGAGGCTGTGACTGCAAGAGAAGTTCCACCCAAACTGAGTCTAGCAGTTGCAGGGAGCAGAAGCGGTCCTTGCTGATTCCTGCACATGGATAAAAATGATCCTATCAGATCAGCAGCAGCAGCCAACGGCAGGCCACCACCTCTCTCCAGGCCAACAGTGGTGGTCAAGGCAGCTCTTTAAGCAAACCTGAAGGGCTTCCTCATCTATAAAATAAAGGTTGTTTGAGGGCTTCTTCCTCCCTCAGTTGTCCTAAGGCTCTAGCACAGGCCGATCCCACAGGCACCACTTCAGTCAGGGGAGAACATTTTAATAGAGCTGGGAAACTCAGTGCCAGAGAACACTGGTGCTGGAGCTGACCCGAGGCCATTTTCCTAACCTGGCTTATTTTCAGAGCTCCCCAGGCACGGCCGAGGACGGCGCTGATGAGCGGGGCCTGGCCTTGCCCTCTGCCTGCAGTAAGAGGAAAACTGCTGTTCAGAGCACAGAGGGCCCTGCCTCTCTTGCTCACAGCAAAGCACTCGCCCAGCCTGGCTATGGTGGTTGCTTCCCCACCCCCACTCCTGCCCGCCTGGGCTCTCACCTTCCACAGGGAATTCCTGGGTAGCAAGAGAACGCTTCCTTGGTTAGGATCTGGGTGACTAGAAAGCTGGGCGTCCAGCACGGGACAAGTCCCCTGGGGATCCAGTGACCTTGTAGAATCACCGTCTGACAGAAAAGTGGAAGCTCCCCGACCTGCAACTGGCCGTCCCCACCCAGTGGCCCCAAAGTGGGCTCCGAACCAGGCTTATCCCACCACACGGCACTTCTCAAGCAATGCAGGATTCAGCTTCTTGTTCTTGCTACGCAGAGTCAGATATGTAACTGCTAATCAGAGCTTCTCATCAGCCTGAGGTAACCAGGGTTACCGCCCTGGTTGGATGTAATTCCAGCCAAGAGCAAAGACGCCCTATGGTCTCATTAGCTGGCAAGGCCTGATAACAGATAGGATCCTGCTAGAATATTTTTTTTTTTAATGCTAAAGGTTGTCCACAGATCCTCATTAGTACCTTCAAGAACCCCTCCTTGCAGCGAACCTAAGACACGGTTGAAGGGATGAAGGCACGGAGGCCCAGTAATGCTCTGCCTTAACCAAAGTCGCAGAGTGAATTAGTGCGGATGGTTATCCAGACAGTGTTTCTCGGGCTTTCTCTTTGTAACCCACTGGGATAGTGACCCCCCTCCTTTACTTCTAGAACAGCATGGTGAGTGGCTGAGAGCAAGAGTCCGGTACCCGATTGCAATTCTTCACTCTGCACTTGCTGCATGGGCAGAGATCCAGCCCTGAAAACCTGTGCTTCATTTTCCTTATGTGCTGAGCTGAGAACAGTCCCCTGGGCAACTCTGCCTCAGTTCCTCAGTTGTAAAAACGGGGGAATATATCCATACAACAGGGCCTACCTCATTGGGTGATCGTGAGAATAAAATGAGTTAATGTGGGCACAAATGCTTAGAACTCTGCCTGGCACCTAGTAAGGACTCAATAAATATTTTTAACAGCTGTATGGAGATATAATTAGCACTTCATACAATTCACCTATTTAAAACATATAGTTCAAGGATTCTTGGCGTGTTCACAGATAGGTGCAAACCATCACCACAGTCAATTCTGGAACATTTTTATTACTTAAGAAAGAATCCTTGAAGCCTTTAGTTACCACCCCTCTTCCTCCCCCACTTCCCCCTCCCCACAGCTGAGAAACCAGTAATCTACCTTCTGTCTCTATCAATTTCTCTATTTGAGGCTTCCATATGAACAGAATCATATATGTGGTCTTTTATGACTGGCTTTTTTCCCTGCGCATGCTTTCAATGTTCATCCATGTTGTATCATGTGTAAGCACCTCATTTTTTTTTAATAGGTAAACAACAGTCCGTTGTATGGATATACCACATTCTGCTTTATCCATTTGTCTACTTGGGTTGTTCACCAACCATGAAGTCATGAAGTCACGCTGTACAGCCATAAGGCAACTCTATGTTTAATCACTGGAGGAGCTGCCAGGTTGCTTTCCAGCTGCATCACTTTACATTCCCGTCAGTAGTGTATGAGGGGCCCAGCTGCTCCACATCCTTGACCAACACTAGCTGTTATCTTTTTGATTCTAGCCATCCTACAGTGTTAGGTGGTTTTGATTTGCCTTTCACTGATGGCTACTGACGTTACGCATCTTTTCATGTGCTTATTGGCCACTCATATGTTATCTTTGGAGAGCTGTCTATTCAGATCCTTTGACCATTTCTAAATTGGGGTATCTGCCATTTTATGATTGAGTTTTAAGAGTTCTTTATGTATTTTGGATACAAACCCCTTTTTGGATACAAGAGTTACAAATATGCTCTCCCATCCTTTGAATTGTCTTTGCACTTTCTTGATGATGTACGGTGAAGCACAAAAATTTTAATTTTTATAAAGTCCGGTTTATACTTCCTTCTATTGTTTGTGTTTGGCTGTCATCTCTAAGAACTCTTTACCAAACTCATGAAGCTTTATTTCTGTTTTATACTTTTGGCTTTTATGTTTTGGTCTATGATTCATTTTGAGTTAATTTTCATACATGGAGTGAGGTAAGGGTCCAACTTCATTCTTTTGTATGTGGCTATTCAGTTTCAGCACCATTTTTTGAAAAGACTATTTCTTAAGTGAATGAGGTACCCTTGTAAAACCCAGTTGACCACATATGCGTATGTTTATTTCTGGACTCTTGTTTCTATTCCATTGATCTATATGTCTGTCCTGTGCCAGGACCATGCTGTCTTGATTACTATTGCTTTGTAGTATTGGGAGGTACAGGTCATACTTTATTTTTCTTTTTCAGGGTTGTCTTGGCTATCCTGGGTCCCTAGAAATTCTACATGAATTTTAGAATAGGCTTGTCAGTTTCCACAAAGAAGGCATCTGAGATCCTGAAAGGCCCTGCACTGAATCTGTAGATCATCTGGGGTAGAGTGCTCAATAAATATTAACCTTTTCCCCATCTTTCTCTTCCTTCTCCTCTTCTATTACTACTATTATTACTATTACCTTTTACCATTATGAGAAGTAAATAAGACAACTCATGTGAAGTGCCAGCCCATAATAAGGGTTCAATACACGTTTGCTTAAGTGTTTTTTTTTTGGTTGGGCGCCAGAGGTTGGCAGGAAAGCAGGCTGAGTGACGTCCACAGCACCCCTAACTCTGCTGGCAACCACGCTAGAATGCAGACTGCCGTCAGGTTTGCTACAGGGACTTCTGAGTCCAGGACTTTGCCTTTTCCCAAGCAGGGAGCTTCCAACCGAGGCTTAAGGTTGAAGTCTCTGCCAGAGGACAGCACGACCTCTACTCCCTTCAGTTCCCATAGGCCTGTAATCGGGTGCTCCCGTGAGTGACATAAACCACACACACTCAAACTGAAATGCCTTCTCAGCTGCCTTGGCAAGAAAGGGACATTGGATGGCATGGTAAGGAAAAGAGTAGCTCTTATTTAGCATTTCTCCAACTTGAGTTACTCAAGGGCCACCCTCATGATTTCTGGCCATAGCCACGTATCATCCTACTTGATTAGTCCAGTAGTTTAATTCCGCACGCTGGAAACAGATGTATTTTATTATTTAAAAAAGAAATTTTATATGACTGCCTTAATTGGAAAAAACCAGTATCACAGGCTTTAAGTAGGAGATAATGATGAAAGCAAATACAATAGAAACAAAACTGTAAAATTTAAGATCACAGAATAAAATGGTCTTTGTTTAAAAAACAAAAAAAGATTAGCAAGACTTGGAGGGATTTAAAGACATCCTAGTGCCCAGCTGAAGCTCTTTCCTCAACTTGATCAGAAGGCCTGAAAGAGAACAGAAAGAGGCTCACTTCCCTCCACTTGGTGGCAGAGTGCTGCGCTGTGTACTGTGACCCCCTGCATCTCCAATGCTGCACACCAGGCTGAAGGAGGGGCTCGAGAAAGGACGCTTCACCCTCCAGCTCTACTGCTCAACCATCCTGGCATTCTCTGATGCTGAGAGTCGCAACACAGGCACAGGGCATTGCCACCCACCCAAAGTGCTTTGCATTCACCCTGAAAAACTCTGCAGGATCAGCGTCAGCACTCAGGAGGGTCACGGAGTCCTGCCTGGCTCCTACTGGGATGCAGTCAAGGCACTGCTTGAGCTCAAGGCCTGCCCCTGCCCCTCAGGACCACCAAGCGCGCAGAGCACCGAGTGCAGAGCCCTAGGGAGAGCTGGATGACGCCAGCGCCGGCCCTTGGAAGGCGCACCCTTCCTCTGGAGGCACCCTGGCCTTGGCTCTCACCTGCGTTCTCCCTCCACACAAAGGCTGGCCTCCCTGAGCCGAGCTGAATCAGAGCAGAGCCCATAGAGAACTTGTCCCACACCTGGGCTCTGAAGCACGACCCCACTCCAGGAGGACACCCTGGCTGGCTTCACAGCTCACAATCTTGTCATCCTGAGCACCTGGCTATGAATAGCCCTGAGCCTTGAGAGAGAGGAAATCACAATCTAAGACCAAGCAGTTAAACCAAGATCGAGTCATGGAGCTCCATTTAGGACCTTGTATAGGGATTCCATGAAGGAACTGGCAAATTTACAGAAATGGGGAAAATGAGATTCCAATATGAGATGCAGATCAAAGTTCAGGATGACAGAAGAAATGCCACCAAACTGACATGCTCAAATGGATATACATATAGGACCCACCACCTACTGAGAGCATTTTACACAGGGCCATGACAGATTGACAGGACATTTGAGGGAAGTGGTTGAAAACTGATACCACCCCCGGTGGTGAAGTTACAGGTGTTCACATCTGTAGACACTTGGAGGCGAGGCCACAGAAGAGGCGCCCAATGACGGTTTGGACATGAAGGGCAGCACAATGCCTTCCATAACTCAATGGACAAAGAGGGTCCATGGAATGGCGTCCACAAGAGAAAGGGTCTCCAAGTCTGCCTCTGCCTACCATGAGCCCCACACAGACTGAGCTGAAACCAACAAGAAGACACTTCTCCAGGGGCTACTGAGGTGGCTTTCAGATGCACTTGGAGAAGAGCCCCCATGTCTTCCTCAGACATCAGGAGCTGGCTGGGCCTCTGCCCTGAATCCAGACTGTGTTGTATGAAGCCTCCTCCTGAACTTTCCAGATCACCCACGTTTCCACTTTCGGTGGTACAAGGGGACAATGGCAAGTTGTTTTTCTGATTTAAAAAGCTTGACCTGCAAGCACCTTTGTGGAGACAGGACTCCCTCTCTGAGTAGCTCAAAGACACTTACTGAAACCCTCCCCTACCAAGCCGCTTAAAGGCACTATCACAGCATCTGCAGAGTAACCTTCCTCAGATGCTGTATGCTATCTGTTTTATCTTTCAATGAATAAATGGCAATCTTATTCATCCACTCTGGAAAAGAGAGCCAGGGCTGAAGGATCCAGTGGTAATGAGTGACATTTACAAGGGTCTAGCACCTGGATTACGTGTGTAGTTCCCACATTAGCCAGTTTGTTCTAAATATGGAAATTCTTAACTTCTTTTCCTCCCAGAATAATACACACTCAGTAATTATCTCTAGAACTCATCACTGAAACAATTCTTCATTAAAACCTGAAGAATGTGATGTTTCAGCACCTCTGGATTTAGGTTCCAAAAGGGGACAGATATTCTTATCTAGTGGTGTCTTACCAGACCCTGCGGGCTCGGCAGCTGGAGAATTCTGTTCACTGTCGGAGAAGGCAATGGCACCCCACTCCAGTACTTTTGCCTGGAAAATCCCATGGATGGAGGAGCCTGGTAGGCTGCAGTCCATGGGGTCGCTGAGAGTTGGACACGACCCAGTGACTTCACTTCTACTTTTCACTTTCATGCATTGGAGAAGGAAATGGCAACCCGCTCCAATGTTCTTGCCTGGAGAATCCCAGGGACGGCGGAGCCTGGTGGGCTGCCGTCTACGGGGTCGCACAGAGTCGGACACGACTGAAGCGACTTAGCAGCAGCAGCATGTCACTAGGACCCTCTCTGTCCACGGAAGGGTTTTTCCAGCTGCAGGAAGCCTACGCTGGAAAGGAGAATGCTGACCTGGCTTCTTTTTATAAGTATCTGATCACCAAAGAGAGTTCTCTCAAAATGTAGTCCCCTTTTCTTTGTTAAGAAAATCTGAGTAGGTTTTCTAAGTACTCAAGGCTGTTTCCGTGGTGCCAAAGATGGTGGTGCATTTTACCTTGATAGTGGTGGATGGATTCAGCATGCTCATAATTACAATTCAGAGCGGGAAGGGTCTTAGGTAGAGTGTCTGTGATGGGTCAGTGCAAACTTTTAGAGGTGCTGAAGATGGGAGTCTGCAACCCAGCGGTGAAGTGTGTTTCTTTCTTGTTTCTGTCTCTGACAGCAAGAAGAGAGAAATAGAAGGAAGATTTGCCAAGAGTGCAGTACAAAGGGATATGCCATTATTTTTGTTGACATGGGTAAATGTTCAGTGTGTATACTGAGTGTAAAGAGGGGTAACAAAATTATGTGTCCAGTTTGATATTAATTTTTGTTTAAAGACACATATTCCTGCAATAAAAGAAGTCTGGAACTACATAGCCCCAAATGCCAACTGTGGCTTCCTTGTGTAGTGAGAATACAGGTCATATTAATTTTCTTCCATTCTGAAGTCTGTAACACTCTAATTTATCTGTGACAATAAAGTATTAATTGTGTTATTAAGGATAAATGTGTGTGTGTTAGGACATGCTATGCCAATGAGTCTGAGTCTACTGTGGTCTGTTTTGTACCCTCCAGGGTGAAAATGGACCAGGGGTTGGAAGCAGAGTTGGCACCCCTGAGCCTGTTTTCCAAAAGAAGCCCATTTTCAATAAATTCTTATAGCATTTAACATTACTAACATCAGAAAGGAAAGTCAATACAATGGAAGGCAAGATTTGGAGACTGTGGCACTGTTCTCATGTTTTTGCCCCCACTCTCCATCTGGTCTCAGCTCTGGGATATTAGAACCCAGCTGTGCCTCTGAATGCATGCATGGGCAAGGGCGTCAGGGTGGTTATGGCCAAGAGGCACTTTTCTTTTCTTTTCTTTTTTTTTAAAGAAAAGATGCACCTTTCTAGATTAAGAGGGAAGAGAAGAAGCTGCTAGCCTGTCCCTCAAATGGCACTTCATAATACTGTCACAAATTGGGAAAGTCTGACCCTCGTTTACCCCATCTTCAGAAAATTTCATCTTATGGCCTGGTATCAGGAGGAGTCAAAAAGTCTGCTGGAAAAGGTGGTCCCACCTAAGGGTGTATGTGCAATGGGGATCTGGGATGGGGATTCATGATGGAGAGTCCCTGTCACACGAGCCTCAACCCATGTATTTCCTTTTACCCTCACTTCCTTAGGACATGGTAAAATGTATGAAATACTGCTTCTGGCTCAAAGCTTTGAGAAGGATGGAGAGAGGAGGTTATGGATAGCCAGTCACGGATTACACACACGAGACTGTGCAAAGGGTACCCCAGGTACCCAGACACTGAACTGGCTTTTTTTATCCATTGCCAGCTGGCCCTGCAATATGCAGCTGTTAAACAAACAAACAAACAAACAAAAAAGAATTCACATTTAATTAGATGAATCTGTGCTCTATAACTTGTCCATTTTTTTTTTCTTCTAGAGCCAGAGTGTCTGTTATTTCTTTGCAATTTCAGGAGTTATGAAATGATTCATGGTTTTGTTGGAGCTGAAGTCAACCAAAACCATTCATAATTGTGAACAATCTCTGTTATTGTTAGAGGGAAATGCCAAGGCATCTGCGCTTCCCAAAAACACATGAGGGAGAATTCCAGTTTGGAAATGGAACGGCTGTGTTTTTCACCCTAGAGTTAAATTTACCCAGATGGATTTCCAGGGAGACTGTTGCATTCTCCTGGTTGGCAGAGTGGAGGTGGCCACCAGGATGTGTGATTTCTCCCCTCTCCCTCCTCTGTCAGAAACAGGGCATCCATGTTGTAACACTCTGCACACTGTTAAGTACCCATTAAATGCCTGTCTCCCCGCCAAGAGGGTAGGATTCACGAAAGTCGGATCACATCTGTCTCATTCATCCCAACGTGCACTCTATGCCTTGCACACAAGTAAGTGCTTAATAAATGTCTGTTGGAAGACTGCACACACCCCACTAGGCTAATGTCACTACCCTTTAGTTCTTTGATTCTTCATATTTATCTGCATTGGGTGATAATGTCTACAGCTATAAGAGAGACCAATCTAAACACAAGAAAGTAAAGAATAAAATGATGGTGATGATAGCAAATATTCTGGAGTGCTCCCTATGTGCCAGCAACATGCTAATGAGCACTTTATGTACAGCATACAACTCAATCCTCACAACAACTCTGTAAATTAGGTTCTATTATTACTCCCAGCTTTTGGATGAAGTAGCCAAGGCCCAGATAAATTCTATAAACTTCTCCAAGATCACCCAGCAGTAAGTGGTAGAATTAGACACAGACACCTAAACACACAAGCTCGCATACTCCACCAACACCGCCGTTGGCTAAAGCACTTCTGGAGAAGCCTCTTCAGAGTCCCTTGGACAGCAAGGAGGACAAACCAGTCCATCCTAAAGGAAATCAACCCTGAATACTCATTGGAAGGACTGATGCTAAAGCTCCAATACTTTGGCCACCTGATGCAAATAGCCAACTCACTGGAAAAGACCTTAATGCTGGGGAAGACTGAAGGCAGAGGGAGGAGGAGACAGAGGGTGAGGTGGTTACACAGCATCACTGACTCAATGNAGGACAAACCAGTCCATCCTAAAGGAAATCAACGCTGAATACTCATTGGAAGGACTGATGCTAAAGCTCCAATACTTTGGCCACCTGATGCAAATAGCCAACTCACTGGAAAAGACCTTAATGCTGGGGAAGACTGAAGGCAGAGGGAGGAGGAGACAGAGGGTGAGGTGGTTACACAGCATCACTGACTCAATGGACATGCGTTTGAGCAAACTTAAGGAGCTAGTGAAGGACAGGGCAGCCCTGCGTGCTGCAGTGCACGGGGTCAAGAGTCAGACACGACTGAGTGACCCAGCGACAATGACAAAGCGCTTCTGACTGCCTTTTCCAGAATCTGAAGATATCAATGGTGCTGAAACTTGAGTCTCCATTGCTGAGGCTGACTTTGAAGCAAAGATGAATCATTCAAAGCCATGAGGTGTGTGATGATCACAGAGGACCACTGAGTCTGGGAACAAAGCTGCTTGTGTGACTCCAGTGCCAGGAGACCCAGTTTGCTCTGGTGAGTCATGAACCAGCTTGGAAAGAAGTAACACATTATAGTGAAGCACAGCACTCGACTGGGAATTAGGAGGCTTGTCTGCAGGAGAACCAAAGGCTGGCACCTCATTTCTCTGACCTTAGCCAATTAAAGTGACCGGTTGGCCTGAATCGATGCTGTTCGGACATAGTTGGCAGTCACTGCTGGGACTCTCTAAGGTCCCTAAGACGGGCACCTCTACTTGCCCTTCTTTTCTTCCAAACTACTACTGACAGTGAGTTCCATGGCTGAAACCGAGTGCTGTGGGTGTATACTTGTGTGTGTGTGGTGGAGAAACAAAAAAGATACAGTTTAACAGTCTCTCTTTTCTCCAACATGATCCATCTTGCAAGCCCTGCCTATGGTGAGATTCTTCAATTTATACTACAATGAGTATCCCCATACCCTTAATTTCTTCTCCTGAAAGTAGATCACTGTGGATTTGCCAGTAAAGGTCCATCAGTTTGGCAACTTCAGGAAAGATCTAGGAAGCAGTGATGGGAGAACACTGTTCCCACTTTACTTGAGAAGTAAAGATTGACTGCCTGAACTCAAGAGGAGACTTGGGCTGACAATGTCTATATCTTAGGACTGATGTTTAGCGTCCCTGTGTCAAAATGTGCTATGACTCAAAAGAGTCACCCTCTCAGATAAAAGCAGGATAGTCTTATGTCTTTTTTGACCACGCACCGTCTGGCATGTGGGATGTTAGTTCCCCAACCAGGGATTGAACCTGTGCTACCTGCATTGAAAGCACAGAGTCTTAGCCACTGGACCACCAGGAAGTCCTAAACAGGGCAGTCTTGATCTGCCTTTGTGATGATTTCAAATGAAAGAGACTCACTCAAGTCAGGCACATAAAGTGCCACTCCCTTTCCCCTCCTATTTTACGTATGACCATGAGATCCACACAGGTCAAGTGATGAAGATAAATATCCAACCTCCTGCCAGAATCAATGCACACTCATCTTAGTCCAACAGGGCAAGTGCCTAGCTGTAAGGTGAGGTTACCCCTGCAGAGAGCTGGGGTGCTGGGGGCAGAGGGTAAAGGACACAGAGGCTGCAGTCGGCACAGTAGAACAGCCAGGGAGGCCAGAGGAGGGTGGGGCATACCCTACACACATTTCCATCAAAATCCTATGGACAGAGAGAGTTCTCTCCTAGTGAGTAACCCACCATAAGCACTATCTTCGGAGACAAGCTTTAGACTGGTGCATGCTGTAAAGGGAGCTTCCCAGCTGGCCCAGTGGTAAAGAACCCGCCTACAATGCAGGGATTCCTGGGTCAGGAAGACCCCTTGGAGAAGGAAATGGCAACCCACTCCAGTATTCTTGCCTGGGAAATTCCATGGACAGAGGATCCTGGCAGGCTATACAGTCCACCAAGAGTAGGATCACAGAGTTGGACACAGCTTAGCAACTAAATAACAACAATCTAATGAGCCAAGGGGAAATGGGGTGTGGGCAGAGGCTGAAAGAGTGGAGGCTGTGTGCTCAGGCCACCCTCCAGGTGCCCTAGCGCTCTCTACATCCTTGTGGTCTCTGCGGGCATCAACTTCCTCCTCTGTTAACGGGCCAGGCTGCACACTCTTCCAAGCTCCATCTTGTCTAAGAGTAAGACTCAATCTATCTCAAGTTTCTGGATGATCTACACAGACTGAGCTTTTCAGTAACATCCTAAAGCCCCTCTGTGATCAGAGGGAAGTACTGAATTTCTCTGAGGGAGCCAGATGATAGGATAAAGAATGTACCTCCATCACCAGCCTTCAGAAGGCTGAGCTTAATACCTTCTCCTCCACCTCCAAAGGCACCCTGAGAGCTGTGAGTTGTGGCGAGGCATCTCTGCCTGGCCAGAGAACGGTGTCATTGCTAGAACTCAAGCACTGGCGCCACACTTAAACTCTCTGATGGGTCGGGTGAGGGGGTGTCGGGGGAGAGACACGAATCACATTTTCTGGGCAAGCAGGTGGCTGAACTTTAGCTAGCCAGGTGCAAGCCAGCTGCAGAACGGCTGTGTGCTCGCCACCCCAAGGGAGACAGGTCTCTGATTCAGACAGACGACGGTCGGGAAAGAGCAAGGTGGTTTCCTTGGCTTCTAAGGCTGGGGTACTCTCGTGGAGAATCTGTGAGTTTGGAGAGGGCCCCCTGCACATTCCTGGAGGTCACTAGAGCAGGAGTCTTGTGGGGAGGGTAGGGGAAAGGGCTGGTCAAGTCTGGACCTCAGAACTCCTAGCCCCTCACAGAACACCCTCTGGGTTCAAGAAGCAACTGAGCCCAGGACTGGGAAAATGGAAGCTACAGAGCTGAGAGCTGCTGAGTCAGTGCTGAAATGGCTCACAGGTGCATCCAGGTGTCTGTCTTTGGTGAGAGCGCCCTAAACTGGCCATCAGAACCCCATGGGAGGGCCCAAGGATCTTCAGGCCTGGCTGAATCACAGTAACCTCTCTTTCCAGCTACACTTCCTGAGAGACAGCACTCAGCTGCAGGCCACCCCCTCCCCGGAGACCGGCACCCATAAGTCTGGGCCCTAAGTCTCCCCAGCCTGAGGACAATTCTGGGCCAGGGGCCTGGCAGGCCACACAAGTTGGACTCAGGCCTTTGCCTCTCCCTGAACAGACTGGTTGCTACTTGGTCCTCCAGCCAGAGAGGGTGGGCCAGGGGCGTGACCACCCACCTCCGGCAGAGCAGAGACCTGGTGGGTTGTGCCACTCACAGTCCTCAGAAGTCCCTAGCTCTGGGAGAACCCTGGCTCCATCAGGAGTAACAACAAAGCAGGTGTAGGTGTCTGGATGGAATGGAGTGGAGTTAACGTCCCAGCCCAGGAGACAGGCAGAGCTTGGGTAGCTGAAGGCAGAGAGCAGCCAGGGGCAAATCAATAACACACTTCCCACCAGAGCCTGGTCGGCACAGAGTCTGCACTGCTTGTTTTGGTCCAGTGCCTCGGTTTTGTTTTCTCAAGAGAGGGTAAAGTCAACACCAGCAGGCCAAGGGTTCGCATGCCACTTTGTGGTGCCAGCTCACAGAGGAGGGAACAAATGTGGTGCCTTTGGGGGCTAGGATGTCAAACGGGCCAAGGGGGCCCCTTGGACAGCCATGGGTGCTTTGCCTCCCAAAGCAGCCCACCCCACACTCCACACCTGGCAGCAGATTTCTGGCGATGGCCCTCCCTAGGTAAGCAGTTCTGCAGCACACTCTCCAGCCGGGAGAAACACAGACCTCGAGTATTCACCAAGAACAGAAATCACAAGGCTTGGAACCTCGAAGCCCGCAACGTTCAGATGACACCACTACCTTCCAGGAAATCACCTCCCGCTTCTGGATTCCCCGCTGTGACCTGCATCCTCTCATCTGTGGGCCGGAAGGACGAGGCAGAGGAGACAACCGCCCTGCCCCAAGGAAGGCCGCTCACTTGTACCCAGGGGCCTGCTCTACTGGAATCTGACTCTCAGAAAGGTGCTCTGCCCTCCACACAGGGCAGGCCATCTGTACATTTTCTCAGGCATTCAACCAGCATCTTTACCAAATAAGCATCAACTATGTGCCAGCCCCTGTTCTAGACACCGGGGGTACAGGGGTGAACAGAACACAACTGCGGCTGAAGCAGAGCCCTCAATGCAGGGGTAACTATTAACAGGGGCGCTCTCAGTAAGTCCTGGCTTTGCCCCAGATACCACCTAAATGCTCGACATGGATCCTGTGTAACCCTCAAGACAACCATAGGCTCACAGACCCTACTAAGAGCATCCCACTTAACAGGGGAGCAGACAGAAAGACAGAAGTTCCTTCCCATGGGGAAGGCAGGACTGAGACCCACTTAACTATGCTTTGACTCCTGAGCTATGTGAGCATCACTGATGCCATTTCCCGACGGGGAATCCTTTTTGGCCTGTCTTGAAAGCCATTTGTGTAGAGAACATGTTTTACTCACGAAATGGAAAGTGCCTGTGGGCTTTCTTAGGACAATAAAAACAGAATCACAGGATATAAAGAAGAGGGGATATCTTTGTGAAGCTTTCTTCCATCCCTCTAGTTAGAAGCAGTGAAGGGCTGATCGGAGGGCACCCCACCCCTCTTGAAAAGGCCTTATGACCTATTTTTGAAAATATATTTTTACTATTAAAGCTAAAAAAAAAAAAAAACCCAGGAGTGTATATAAACAGCAAAAGTTGGACACCACCTTGTGTGAATGATCTAGTTAATCTGTGGTTGGATGAAGACCAGCTCTGAGACAGGCCAGCAGTTTTTCATGCAGAAAGAGTTCTGAGGTCAAACAAGTGTGGGAAACTCTGAATTATACACAAAGAGCTGCTGGGTTGTTGTTGTTTTTTTTAACTACAGAACTTCTCAGAGCATCTAATATGGTAAAGACCACTGTGTCTCTCTAAGACAGGGATGCAGGAGGTAGCATTTTCTCATTTGACCGTACAACTATTTTGGGGGGAGGTGTAGAACAAAGGCTCAAGGCTCAGGAAACCAGAATTCCAGGGACTATGAACCTAGGAAACACCTGACACACTGGAACCACTTTCTCTGCCAGAAGTCCCATTTTTCTTACTGGGCACAATTTTTGAAGGTGCTTGAATTTCCTCCAGCAACTACCCCAGAGTTACAGGTCTTCAGTGGGTCAAGCATGTTAGAGTAGACAGCAGGAGGTCCTTGCCAGGGTTTGGGGGATTTTTTTTAAACAGCGGAGGCTGTAGGAGGGAGGGAACATCAAAAGATCAGCAATACTATAGAACTTTAAAAAAAGTGAGGGAGAAGGTTCTAGTCTGGGTTCTGCAACTGTCTTGCTATGTGCCCTTTAGATGGGTTCTTTACCACTGGGCATCGGGCCCCACTCACCCTTCTGCAATAGATGGGAAAGGACCAGATGGTCTGGGGGGCCCTCCAACTCCCATGTTGTATTTCTCCCTCTGACCTGTCACTGGGAGACGTGCTGGTCGACAGTGCTGGGGATGACACAGTAACTGAGACACACGTGTCCCCTGAGACCAGGCACCTTCTCGCCAGGGGCCCCGCCCTACAGAGCAGGAAGGGCATCATGCTTCAAAGGAGCAGAGGCCCCTGCAGAAATACAGGCTGGGCCAGTAGGGAACCTAAAACACTCAACCTCATATGCCAGCACCCAGCACTGAGCCTGTTGATTCTGAAAGAATCACGGACGACCGCCTTGAAGCAGCTCTGAGCGTTCTGTGTTCAGGGTTGTCTAGGTGATTCAGAGGGCAGGACACGCCCTCTCCCCCCAGGATCTGGCCCCAATCCCCAGCCCTGTCGCTGCCTCTCCGCCCCAGCGCCCCTCGCCCCCTCCCAGTCCGTCGGCGCCTGAGTTCCATGGCCTGCAAAGCCCCTAGAGCCCACACGCTGCCTTCCCCTTGGTTCCCACCTTCGCAGCACCCTCGCAGTGTACCCCGTCTTTCCCATTCCCCCATTCCTTCTTTCCTTCAGTCAACAAATACTTAATAAGCAACAGAGCATGCCAGGTACTCTTCCAGGCTGTGGGGGTACGGCAGTGAGCAAACCAGACCCGCACTGGGCTCTCAGGGAATGTGTGTTCTAGAGAAGGAAAACAGAATGACAAATGAGCACATGAGAGATGGTCATGGGTGGAGAATTAAAACAGAGTGTGGGAACAGTGGGAGATGAAGGGTACTCTTTTAAAAGGCAGGGTATCATGGAAGGCCTCTTGGAGGAGGTGACATGTGGGCAGAGACCTGGAGGAAGGGAGTCATTCTGGGGCAGGGAGTGACTCTGCTCTGAGCCCACCTCCAGACTGTTCGCAAAGCCAGTCACCCTGGGTTTCAGAGTGCCAGGAGCCCTGGCCATGGAGAGCTCTGAACAGGGACCAACCGAGCCCTTCACAACGAGAAAGTCAAGCTACCCAGGTCACAGCAGCATCCTCTTTATGGACCTGAACACCCCATTCTCCTCCCCTCCCACTGTGTCTCTGGGACCTGGCTTTGTGATGGATCCATGGGGCAGAGGTTAACCAGACAGGAAAAGAGAACAGTGTCAGCTCTTTCCCAGCAGAGACAGATACTCAGGGCCCCTAGTCCACAGCCCTGGACTGTGAGATTGCAGACTGGCAGCTGACAGTGGGGCCTCCCTGTCTGTCTCCGGGTCCCAGTCTTCCATCTGTGAAATGCGAGGCCTAAAGGGTCTCTAAGAGCCCTTCTGGTTCTAACCACTGCATGGCTCTGGACTAGCACGGACTGAGTTTCCAGGAAGAGGCAAAGACACAGAGAGTGGAGAAACCTCTAAAGAGTCAGAGGAACGCCGTCACTCCCACACCAGAGAGGACGATCGGAAACGCAGTCACTGAAGCATTAACCCACAAAGAGGTCCTTCTGAGAGGCCCTCGGCTCTCCGACATCAAAGTCTCGTGGGCCGAGTCTCAGCGGTCCATTTCATGTACCGTGCTCTGGACCTCTGGTTTATATAAAACAGACTCTAAAGGTTATTCCGACAGCTTTGGGGATATTTCATACTCTCTCCACCCGCTCCCTGATTGCGGATGAAGGGCAGAGCTATAAAATCTGCTTGAGAGGCAACCCCTTATCAGGGGCCTGGCAAGGCACTGTTTGCTGAAGGCCCTGTCCGCCCAGGTGCAGCCACCATGCAGTTCTGAAACAACAGATGGCCTGGGCTTGGAAGCGAACATGCCGTCTCCTCTGGACAGGCCATGTTTACCCAGGGACAAGTGGCATGAGAGCCTGCTGAGTGCTGTGCCAGAGCCCGGGCCCCACACCAGGTGCCACTGGGGCCCCTGCACACTGGACTGAACATCCCCTGGGTGCACAAAGCTCACATCAGGAGCATACCACCTGAACGAGCTGAACACAGGGCAGCAGTTTTAACTGTAGTGTTTTAAAAAATTACAAAATGGAGGTTGCTAAATAATGAAAAGCATCATTTTTATAGCAAAAGGGAGTTTGCTTTACAAAATAAAGGCAATACAAAAATTCACATTAATTTTTTAAAATGAAAAGCTAGACATCAAAGAGTCTCTGAGCTTGCTTCGGGTGCTGCCCTTTGACCTTCCTGTGTGCACACTTGCCAGCCTCTTCCACAAGGACTGCTGCTAAGTCGCTCCAGCTGTGTCCGACCCTTTGTAACCCTATGAACTGTAGCCTGCCAGGCTCCTCTGTCCACGGAGTCTCCAGGCAAAAACACTGAGTGGATTGCCATGCCCTCCTCCAGGGGATCTTCCTGACGCAGGAATCGAACCTGTGCCTCTTAAATCTCCTGTATTGGTAGGCAGGTTCTTTACCTCTAGCGCCACCTGGCATGGTTCTTTATCACAAAGGCTGCTGCTGCTAAGTCACGTCAGTCATGTCCAACTCTGTGTGACCCCATAGACGGCAGCCCACCAGGCTACTGTCCCTGGGATTCTCCAGGCAAGAACACTGGAGTGGGTTGCCATTTCCTTCTCCAATGCATGAAAGTGAAAATTGAAAGTGAAGCCGCTCAGTTGTGTCTGATTCTTCGT
>SJYX01020470.1:117072-163025 GCA_006410675.1 Oreotragus oreotragus
CTTGGGCCCAATGGCTGCATTCTCTCTGGGCACCACTGCTGGCCCTGGTGCTGGCTACCCTCCTCTCTGCCTCGGTTTCCCCCCGCACCCTGGGGAGAGGAAAAACTAAAGACCACGGGACACTGACACATGTGCAACTTTGCCAAAATGAGAACCACGACCACAAAGTCACAGCCGAGGCCCCGTCCTCTGTTCACTGTGACAAGCTGCCTTGGGAGAACTAATAGCTGTTCTCAAAGAACAAGGCTACAATCCCATTATCTGGTCCAGTTTCTTAATCTGCCATCAAGCCCAGGTGTGGCAGATCCACAGCCTGCCTTTGGGAGACTAGTACCCCCGAGAGACAAATACTGTTTTTACGAACTCAGAACAGCACAGGAGACTGAAGAGATTGTTTTTTCTGAGGATACTCTTCACAGCTTCCATCAGTTTCTCAAAGCAACCTGAGACCCAAAAGACATTAAGAATGCTGCTTTTAGGACCTAAACTCCTCCTGGAGCCTCTGAGAAACACTTGGAAGTTCAAGTACCACTTTGTTCTGAAAGCCTGGAACTTGCCATGGAACCCGGCCATAGCAGGTCCTTGGTAAAAGATTTTTAAAAGAACGATTTTGAAAGCACCACCTGAGGTGATTTCTTCATGGGGTGGGGTGGGGTGGAGGCGGGTAGGAAAAGCACGTGGGGGAGATTGGGGATGAATTTTTGCAGTCTGATGGGTATCCTGGCAGATCCCCAGGCTAGGCGATCTCAGTCCTGGTACCAGGTCTGCCTCCAACTTCAGTCTCTTCACCAGCAAAAAGAGGCCGGAACCATCTGTCCTGCAGGGCTGTCCAAAGAGCTATGGGGAGATTTGTCATTTTCTACCTCTCCTGTCATGTTTCTGGAGCTAACAGCCTAGTCCCGTTGTTTCTCAGCATCAGGCTGACATAGACTGTTCTCTGTTCTGTTGGATTTTTGAACTGACCAGGCCTCCTCGAGTTCCACTGATCCAAATTCTCAAATCTTGGAGAGCCCAAGGCACCAGCGCCTTCCCTACCGACAGGAGCCATGGGGCAGGGTTTTTCCCTGCTGCTCCAGGCGTAGTACACACTTCCAGATGCTTCTCTCTCAGGGGCTATTTCACAGGTTGGGGGGTTTCAGGATTCTTCCAGAGCACACAGGAAATCAGAGCCATGACAGAGCCACAGAGAAAAGCAGAAGGCAGCAGTGCACATGGTCCTGCATCAGCGTCAAGAGGCACTGGCTCCAGTCTTCACTTCTGGGGCATTCCTTGACCTAGGACAAGTTAGATTTCCTCTCCTTCCTTCATCTGGAGACAGGGCAGAAGGTGGCAGAAGGAAAGATCTCATTATCGGACACAAGAGAAAAGTCGCTCTGTTCCACGTGCAATGGAAACGCCAGTGGCCCACGGTTCACAGAAGGCTTCTGTGAAGTTACGTGTCTGCTGAGGCCTGGATCGGGAGCAGGAATTGGCCAGGCAAAGAGCAGGGTAAAAGGGGCTCCAGGAATAGGGCCCAGCATGGACAAAGGCCTGGAGATGAAAGTCAGCAAGCAGAATTTGTCACAGAAACCGAGGAAAGATCAGCGTGGTTTCAGCAGACAAGGAGGAAAGGCAAGGCCAGAGGCTGGAGGCACGGGAGGGGCCAGATCATGCATAACCTGGAGCCTGACCTAGGGAATCAGGCCCTGGGGAGCCGTGAGTCACTGCTGAGCTGTCACGGGTGCCCAGCAAATGCATTTCTTGAGCCAGCCCACGGAGTCAGTTACCACGGTGGATAGCATGGTTACGCCCCAAGTTCACCCTCAGGTCTCATCATCTCTCATCCCGTGTAGCTTTTGAATTCATTTATCTTGGCTGTGCTGGGCTCTTCACTGCTGTGTGCGAGGACTACCCTTCGTTTCGGTGCACTGGCTTCGTGCTGTGGTAGTTTCTCTTGCTGGGGCGCGTGGGCTTAGTTACTGCATGGCTGTGGGATCAAATCGGAACTGGGATCGAACCTGTGTCCCCTGCACTGGTAGGCAGATTCTTAACCACTGGACCACCAAGGAAGCCCTCATTTTGTGCAGAGTTTTATGTTGGGACCTTTCTTGCCAAACTTATCACCACAGGAGAACATTATCCCTTTTCTCCACTGAGGCTGGTACCTCATTTCCTACCCTTCCCTACAACTCAACACCCCTGGGAGCACCCAAAGGGTGGGTGATGGTCCATCCCCACCTACCAGGAAAGACATTTGAGGCCCACAAACAAATCACCTCCTTGCTCGAGAAACTGTGGTGTAATGCCTGATGACGAAATAATCTTAATGCATATAAAACACCTGCCACTTGGCAGACCTTCAGGGAATCTGGCCTTCTTACTCCTTCTCTGCATTTTCCTACAGTCCCCAACCCGGGCCTTCACAGATACTCACCAAAAAGCTGGGTGAAGAGAGAGTCAGATGCGACTCTAGTGCTAGGGGTCCCTTGCCCCCTTGGGCAGCAAAGAGGCCACTGCGTCAGCCACGTATGAGCTTCTAGAAGCCAGGCTCACACAACAGAAAGCTGCAGAGGCTCGCCCCGTGTAAGCAGCGTCCTGAGCTGATATGCAGACTCCCTCACTGCAAGCACTGAGCTAAATCTGGTGTCCTGTTAAAAATGACTAAGCAGCAATCACCTTGAATTGAACAAGAATCCCCAGTCCGTCACTTTTTGCTGAATTGTAAATCAGAGTGCTCACAACTGATCCTGCAGCAGAAACTCGTGAAGCAAGGACAGGTCACAGGGGACCTTTACTTATTAGACAAACTCGAAAGATTAAAGGTTTTTCAGAGTGAAAAAATGACCAAATATAGCAAATAATCTCGAGTTCCCTAATCATGCAAAATATAGCTAGTGCATGAAGCAGTTATATTCAAACAAGACCTGTTCAGGTTTGGGGGTTGTTTTTTTTTTGTTTGTTTGTTTCTGGCCATTAAAGATGTCCTTTCGAGGCTTACCAAAGAATCTTGCCGCACGGTAACATGAACTATGTACCTGAGCCCTGATCCAAGTGCTTTGCCTGGATTTACTTGTCTAGCCCTTTGCTCAGTGATGTGGGCCAAGTGCTGTTGCTACTTCCATTTCACATCTCAGGAAACTGAGGTCCCAGGAGGCGGCACAGCTCGCCAAGGTCACGCAGGTAGTCAGTGGCTGGGCCAGGCAGGCCAGTCCCCCTCCAGCACCCGCACACTGAACCACTGGGCTTTACTGCCCCTCAAAACCCAGGAATGAAGCTGGGCTTGGGAGTCCACTTTGCTTATAGAGTCTATCAAAAACTTTCACATTCAGGATCTCATTTGCTGCTCCTGACAACCATATGCGATAACAAAGTTCTTATCACCATTTTACAGGGGATGACCCCCTCATCCCCCAAGGGGCTTACTGAGGGTCCAGACTTGCCGATTTCTAGCCTGGCAAAGAGCAGAGACAGGACTTGAGTGCCCGCACTTCCGAGTGACAGGAGCTTTGTGCACCAGAGCGGGCTATGCCCGGGAATGCACGTGCTGGCGGCTCAGGGACTCTGCAGCGGGCGCTGGGGCATCTCCTTCCAGCTCTGCCCCTCCAGCTGCAAACGTGGGGGATGAGGCAGGTTCACAGATGGCTGACGCCAGCAGGGAGGGGGGAAATCTAGGCAGTATGGGCCATGTCTTTCTCTTCTGAAGACTCAAACATGTGCCCCACAGAGTACTGGCCTGCTGCCAGTTCCCTGCTGCCCCCAGCATTAGATTCTCCTGAGGCTGATAGACTCAAAGGAGCATCACTTAGTTTCCTGGACCTCCCTTTGCTTAATAGAACACATTATTATTACTTTTCAAGAAACTGAGATAATTTTTTTTTTTTTAATGTGGACCATTTTTAAAGTCTTTACTGAATTTGTTACCACGTGGTTTCTGTTTTCTGTTCAGGTTTTTTGGCGCCAAGGGATGTGGGATCTTAGCTTTCCAATCAGGGATCGTACCCACAGCCCCTGCATTGGAAGGCAAAGTCTTAACCACTGGACTTCCAGGGTAGTCCTAAGAAACTGGAATATCATTTACATATAGTAAGACATAAAAGCCTAGGTATACAGCTCCATAGATTTCTATAGATTATAACCTTTGTAACCACTGCCTAGATCAAGATATTATTTAAAATTTTTTTTTTTTGCCCCTAGTGTGGGAAGGAAGGGCTTAGCACTGGAGCCCTGCCGCAAGTTCTTCTACTGCTTGGACCTGGTCCTAGCATCTGTGGGAAGTAATTGAAAATTCCAAGATCTGTAGGGAAAGGGAACAAAGAGCCAAGCCTAGGCTCTGGAGAGAGGAGACGGGGCAACCAGAGAGGAAGTCTCCACAGAAGCAGGGGCAGCAAAGCCCTTCCCTCCCACTGCATACAGTAAGTGCTCAATAAAAAGCTGTGGCTTCATATGCTCAGCCAGTCTCAGTCCACTGGGGACCCACATATACAAACAATATGTAACACACATGTATAGTGGAGTTTCATGTAAGAGTTGTGAACACTTCTTCCAGGCCCAATAGGCAATTTACAAGAAAACCCACAACAGTGTAAATGCGCTGCTCTACTGATGGTGTAAATCGGCCCCGAATATTCACTGCGCACCATGGACCTATTTGGCTTGTGGAGTAGAAAAAAGTAGAATTGGGATTCCCTCCACAGGAAGATTACAACCTAGATGAAGAAACAAGTCCTAAACGTACCAATGTTTGCAACTGGTAAACAATAACAACCATACTTATTATTATGTGCCTTCCTTGGTAGCTCAGACAGTAAAGAATCTACCTGCAATGCAGGAGAGCTGGCTTCTATCCTTGGGTGGGAAAGATTCCTGGAGGAGGGCATGGCAACCTACTCCAGTATTCTTGCCTGGAGAATCCCATGGACAGAGGAGCCTAGAAGGCTGCAGTCCCTGCGGTCACAAAGAGCCGGATACAACTGAGCGACTAATACCTTCACTTTTTTTTTCAGGGCTGGGTTACATACTTCTTCTCTGCTTCCTACATGCCTCCAACCTACTCACTAGAAGGTGGCACAGCCAGGATGACACCCAGGCAGGGCTGGCAGCAAAGCAGGCGCATGCGCCCTCCCACCCACGCAGCTTCTCTGTGCACAGCTCATGCGCAGTGCGCCCCACTAGGCTCACCTGCGCCATGCGTGGATGACGCCCAGGTAAACAGGGGGAATGTCCACATGACCATGACAATATATTAGGATGCTGCCCAGTGTGGTGCGGATTCACGCACAAGACAATCTGGAGAACAGAGATCCTGGCACGGGTGAGCGTACAGAGCAACGGCCCGCAGAGCAGTGGAGAGTGAGCTGGTCCTCAGAGGCCAGACCTACACACACAGAAGACAGCAGGGGCCCGCCTGGGCCTCCAGCACAGATGGAGAGATGGAGGGATGCCAGAGGTGGGCATCCCAGCGTGGGCTTGGGATCTGGGGGGCGGGCAGATTTCAGACCCACTTGACGTGGCTGCACAGGGCAGTGAGAGAAGACTCCAGGCACCAGACTCAGAGAAAGGCTGAGCCAGAGATGGCCGTGAGGGGCCTTGGCTGGGCGCAGGCAGTGGGACAGACACACCTGCAGGCAGGTGCTGGGAAGAAGGTGGTGGCTCACAGACCTGGGTGGGGACAGAGACACTGCTGCTGCTCCCAAGATGACACCGAGGAGTTCTGCCCAGGTACCCCCAGCCTCAAGAGGGCAGAACTGCTGCTCAGAGTCAGCATCTTTTTTTTTTTTTNTCCAACCTACTCACTAGAAGGTGGCACAGCCAGGATGACACCCAGGCAGGGCTGGCAGCAAAGCAGGCGCATGCGCCCTCCCACCCACGCAGCTTCTCTGTGCACAGCTCATGCGCAGTGCGCCCCACTAGGCTCACCTGCGCCATGCGTGGATGACGCCCAGGTAAACAGGGGGAATGTCCACATGACCATGACAATATATTAGGATGCTGCCCAGTGTGGTGCGGATTCACGCACAAGACAATCTGGAGAACAGAGATCCTGGCACGGGTGAGCGTACAGAGCAACGGCCCGCAGAGCAGTGGAGAGTGAGCTGGTCCTCAGAGGCCAGACCTACACACACAGAAGACAGCAGGGGCCCACCTGGGCCTCCAGCACAGATGGAGAGATGGAGGGATGCCAGAGGTGGGCATCCCAGCGTGGGCTTGGGATCTGGGGGGCGGGCAGATTTCAGACCCACTTGACGTGGCTGCACAGGGCAGTGAGAGAAGACTCCAGGCACCAGACTCAGAGAAAGGCTGAGCCAGAGATGGCCGTGAGGGGCCTTGGCTGGGCGCAGGCAGTGGGACAGACACACCTGCAGGCAGGTGCTGGGAAGAAGGTGGTGGCTCACAGACCTGGGTGGGGACAGAGACACTGCTGCTGCTCCCAAGATGACACCGAGGAGTTCTGCCCAGGTACCCCCAGCCTCAAGAGGGCAGAACTGCTGCTCAGAGTCAGCATCTTTTTTTTTTTTTGGCCACTGCAAGATTTTTATTCTCTTTTTTTTAAAAAATTCTGCTTAAATGTCATTCTATACTATAATTGTCTATAAGACCGTGCTTTTGACATAATAGAGGCTTTTGGTCCTAAAACACACAAAAGTAAACACATTAACATATGTGTTCACCTGCAGACCACTAAGCGTTTGAGCTACACTTGGAGAAGCTTGCCCTGAGCTTCTGACTGCCAGGGATCTGCACCTCAACCGTGTGCTTGGTTCCTAAAGCCCAGCCAGAAATGACTGTCCTTCCGAGGCCATGCAGAGTCCACCCACTTCATCCCTGGGAGGGCTCCTTCCCTTCTTCATCCTCTGTCAGGACACACACACACACACACACACAGATCACCAAGGCTCCCCCCACCCCCATGCACCAGGCCTTGCAGGGGAATTAACAGTCCTCATATCCATAAAACAAGGGTCCGCAAGGGTCTGTCAGGGAGCTTTCTTTCTGACCTCGCCTTTAGATCAGACCACAATCCAAGTAACCACTTGGCACCCATTTTCGTGGTTCATCTGTGACTCTAGTATGGAAACTTCCTTGTGGTTCCCTCCCACACACAGGCACACTCCTGGCCTAGCACCTTCGCACTTCCTATTCCCTCAGCCTACAACACTCTGAAGCGCCAGTACTTTGGCCACTTGATGCGAAGAACTGACTCATTGGAAAAGACCCTGATGCTGGGAAAGATTGAGGACAGGAGAAGGGGATGACAGAGGATGAGATGGTTGGGTGGCATCACCAACTTGACAGACATGAGTCTGAGCAAGCTCCAGAGTTGGTGATGGACAGGGAAGCCTGGCGTGCTGCGGTCCATGGGGTCACAAAGAGTTGGACACGACTGAGCAACTGGACTGAACAACACTCTTCCCCCACTGTACACGGCTGGCTCCCTCCCCTCCACCAAGTCTCTTCTCCAATTTCATCTTCTTGGTGTGGCCTTCCTGACCTCTTTGAAAAACCCCTCCGCATTCTTTACCCCCCTTCCCTACAAGGTATGAGCTCAATAAAGACCTGCAGAGTAAAAACATGAATGAACGATAATGTTGGTGGAAAGCTTTTTAACCAAATGGTTTCACACACTTCAGGGCAAAGACCACAAACATCTGAAAATAGCCATTCACACTCCCTCTTCCCTGGAAGAATTGCTAGGGTGGTTCTTGACCATAAGGTAGCAAACACATCTGGCCTGGCTGAGCTGAGAGACCTTAAGTTCTCATGCAGGTGAGCAGGTGGTCATGGTGCCCACCACTGGGGAGGGTTACAGTCTGACCCTGTGTGGCATCCATGCCACTTTACAGAAAAGGCCAAGCAGAGCACTTCTGCTACAGAGACTCTCCACATTAGCCTCCTTGCTGCTGAAGTCAGGCCAACATCTGCTACAACAAATGACAGTACATCACTCTTATCTGGGAGCCACTTGTCCAGCAATTTCTGTGAGTCAAAACCTTGCCAGGAGCCACAAAGGACAACGAGGAACTCTGAGCAGCAGATTGTACACCAGGAACCTTGTCACCGTCGTATACATTTGTAAAGCATTTCATGGTTGTCAATTCATTTTTACATACTAATCCCATGTCATAAGCAAGCAGGAACGCGGAAAGTCCAAGTACCACAGCATAAGCACTCTACAAGAGTTCCTCAGGTCCTCGCTTATATCCTATTTCTTCCTGCCCTACACACTACTGTGACAAAGCCAGTCATTTCATTCCAGGCCACTGCAGATTCAGGGTAGAAGAAGAAAGGGAAATAACATCCGCGGTAGGAACGCTAAAAGAGCAGGAAGGGACAGATGACAGCAAGTGAAGAGATGGGAAAGTTATATAAAGCATATCAAAGCAGAATTAATTACATTCCAGGGCCATTTGCAGGGGGTTGGAGGGCAGGTAGGGAGGAAACAGTCTGCCCATCAATTGCCCTCAGGGGCACTGCTGGCTTTTAGCACCAACGCGATAGCAAAAAGTGATGACTTCGGGCCACCAGGACAAAGGTCAAATACAGTGTTGAGCATTCAGTTACTTTTGGTAACACCATATGACCACTTTCTTTTGTAAATGTCCCTCCTAGTTTCTAAACCTCTCCCTGAATTGATAAATAGAGCTTGAAAGGAACACTGACTTTTTTTTTTTTTTTTTACAAAGTAAAACCCGCTTTCACAAGTAGCACTGTGACAGGACTTCCTGGCTTTTCTCAATTGCCAAAGACCTTCCTCCCGTCCATCGCCAAGCAGCCGAAGTCTGCACGCTCTCATCTCAGGTCCAGGCTACGATCCAGCTGGTCCCTTCCTTTCCCCCACGACTCCTCATTGTTTAGCTCTGGGGTTGCATAATTTACAGTCATCCCATGAAGGGCCGTGTGTTCCCGAGTAGGAAGCTGTCACACTGAATAGAGCGCGACTGGGCTGCGTTCACAAACAGAGCATTGCACAATTCCTTTGCACAGCCAGCAACAGCAAACCTCCTTGCCTGCAGGCAGCCCCTGCCATTGAGGGCAGGGGTGCTGGGAAGGACTTCGACCATAAATTCTCTCTACTTCACTGTATAACAAAGCAGGCTCATAAAAGCCACAATCGTATTTTCAAGCCAGGACTGAAACGAGAGGCCCAGGGCAACACCTAATTTGGTTCCTAGAACCCAACAAGTTGTGAACTCATTTTCTCAGCTGAGACGCAACTACATAGGGGGGCAGAGGTGGAAACTGATTTCAGGACTTTGGGTAGGAATGTAACCTCCAGGGATCCAATGCAGGCCTCCTGCACTGCAGGCAGATTCTTTACCATCTGAGCCACCAGGGAAGCCCGATCATGTTTATTAAACATCTTAAATAATAAATGTTCAAGAAATGTTATTTCCTTCTCCCCATTGGCTTCTTCCAACCCTTCCTTGGAATGTTCTCTCTGGGTAAGTTAAGGGAGGAATGGGAGCACACTCATTCTTGCTCTGATATTAGCTAGCCATGAGAACCTAGACAGTCACTTCCTTCTCTAGGCCTTACAATCTATAAGAAAACATTAGAATTTACATAAAAATTAAGTAAGGTTGATGAATACAAAATCAATACACAAAACCAACTGTTATTTCTGTACACCAGCAACAGATACAAAATGCAATTCAAATGCTTCTACCATCACCTTAGGAAGGAAGGCTTTCTAATCAAAAGACCAGACTTGCTATGGTTGCTGCTAAAAACATGTTTATTAGAATTTACATAAAAATTAAGTAAGGTTGATGAATACAAAATCAATACACAAAACCAACTGTTATTTCTGTACACCAGCAACAGATACAAAATGCAATTCAAATGCTTCTACCATCACCTTAGGAAGGAAGGCTTTCTAATCAAAAGACCAGACTTGCTATGGTTGCTGCTAAAAACATGTTGGCTGAGCTGTATTCCTATCTGGAGCAGGGAGAGTCTGGGACTGAGGAAAGGGGAAAAGACCATTGTAAATATCAAGTATCTAGCTATAAATTTAACAGAAAGTATGTAAGCCCTCTATGGGAAACGTTATGAACATTTTAGGAGAAATTATGATAATCTAAATAAGTGGTGAAATGTCACACACTCATAGATCAGGAGGACTCAAGATGTAAAGATATCGATTCTACCCAGAATAGAAAGAAGGCAGGAAATACAAATCAAAGCTCCAACAGCAGTATGTGTGTGCTGCATAAACTGATTTTAACATTCATATGCAAACACAAAGGACTGAGAACAGCCAAACTACTCACACAGACCACGGTGGAGGGTTTCACTAAACCAAATATCCAGACTTGCTATAAAGCCACAGTAATCAAGACAGTGCGGCAACAGCCTAGGAATAAAGCATCTGATGGACTGGAACAGAGGGTCAAGAAACAGGCCCCTGTGTACACAAACATCTGACATATGACAGAGCTGGTTATTCAGATCAGTGACAGAAAAAACCTCTCTTTTTCAACAAGTGTTGCTGGGACGAATGGGTATCCATGCAGGGGGAAAAAAATGAAACTGGGACCCTGTCTTATACCATATACAAGAATCAATTACAGATGAATTGAGCACCAAAATATGGAAGGAAAAAGCTTCCAAGCTTTTTGAAGAGGAAGAGAAAGTAAGTTTTGTCATCTCTAGTACACAAAAAATGCTAACCCAGAAGGGGAAGACTGAAAAATCTAACATTAAAAATAAGAATTTTGAGGCTTCTTCTTTTACCACTGAGCCCTAGGAGCTCAGTGGTTAAGAATCCACCTGCCAGTGGAAGAGATACAGGTTTGATCTGTGATCCAGGAAGATCCCAAATCCCCAGGAGCAACTAAGCCCATGCACCACAACTAGTGAGCCTGTGTTCTAGAGCCCAGGAGCCTCAACTGCTGAGCTCAGGCTCTGCAACAAGGGGAGCCGCCACAGTGAGAAGCCCGCACACCGCAACCAGAGAGCAGCCCCTGCCCGCCACAACTAGACAAAAGCCCACGCAACAGCGAAGACTAGCACAGCCATAAGCAAACAGGCTGCTTTTAGAAAGCGCCTTTCTAAAGACTCACAATACATCAGTAACAAAGCAAAAGGACAAAGGGAGGCAATATTCACAGGGGTTAAAACTGGAAAAGGACTACTCTCCGGAACATATAAAGAACTCCCACAAACTAACAAGAAAAATACAACCTAAGTTTTAAAAAAGAAACAAGAATAGGTGCCTCACAGAAAAGGAAATCCAATGTCCAATAAATATATGAAAAGCTGTTCAACCTCATTAGTAGAGCATCTATAGTAAAACCACAATGAAATACTCTCAATTAGGCAAAAAATTTAAAAGTTTGACAATACCAAATACTGGCAAGGATTTAGAACAACAGGAATTCTCTCTGCTAGTGCAAATGTAAAATGGAATAACCACTGTGGAAACCACTGCGGCATTATCTAATATAGCTGAAGATTCCCAGCAATTCCACTTCAAATAACCATTTACAAATGTAGGTGCCCCAGGATATAAATCTACATGGGTATTCATAGCAGCATCCTTCACAATTGCCCCAAACTCAAAATAACCCAAAGGCACATCAACAGTAGAATGGATAAATAAACTGCAGGGTCTTCAGAGCTGGTATATAATGGTGTATGTTGTACAGCAGTGAACTGAATAATATCTGGCAAGTTCATGAGTATACACAAGTATTTGTGAATGCTACATAGAAAAATTATAAATATTTGGGAGAAAATGCTATAAAATACTACACAGCAATAAAAATGAACTACAGCTATGTACAACAACTTGAGTAAACATTACAAACACAATGTTGAAGGAAAGCTACAACTTAATACATAACAGTAGGATTCCGACTAGGCCAAAAGCAGATAAGAATAAACTTTACGATAAGAAGATGCATGCATGGGTGACAAACTACATAGAAAAGCAAGGAAACGTCATGAAAATCAAGGCAGTGGGGAGGGAGGGGGAGAGCTGTGACTGAGTAGGTATATTTGCGGATCTTCTTTACTCGAGTGCACGCTTTGCATAAAGCTTGTTAAACATGAAAGATTAATGCATATTTTGCATATGTATTGATCTATGTCATGACAAAAGTATTTTTGCTAAAGAAAGAAAATAATTCAACATTACATCCTCCAGAAGCCTCTCCATACTCCAAAGCTACCTCGGTGCTCCCTCAGCACCCTTCACCTCTCAGCTGGCTGTGATGCCAATGAACTTAAGGGCATCTCTGCCCTTGAGGGCAACCATGGAGCCTGTCTCGGCTCACCATTGTATCCTGTGCATACATGGAGCACGCAGTGCATGCTCAATAAATATTTGCCAACTTAACCAATGACTACACTAAAGGACCTGTGTTGGTAGAAAATGAATTAGCTCCCTCCTTCACTGTTGGTGGGAATATAAACTGATATAGCCGTTATGGAAAACAATGTGGAGATTCCTTTAAAAAACTAGGAATAAACCTACTATATGATCCTACAACCCTACTACTGGGCATACACCATGAGAAAACCATAATTCTAAAAGACACATGCCCTCCAGTAGCCAGGACATGGAAGCAACCTAAATGTCCATCGACAGATGAATGGAAAAGGGAGTTGTGGTACATTTATACAAGGGAATATTACTCAGTCATTAAAAAGGAATAAATTTGAGTCAGTTGAAGTGAGGTGGATGAACCTAAAGCCTCTCATTCAGACTGAAGTAAGTCAGAAAGAGAAAAACAAGTATTGTATATTAACGTATATATATGGAATCTAGAAAAATGGTACTGATGAACCTAGTCAGGAACAAACTTGTGGACACAGTGGGGGAAGATGAGCATAGGACGGACTGAGAAAGCAGCATGGACATATATATGTTATCATGTGTAAAATAGTGGGAAGTTGCTAAATAACACAGGAAGTCCAGTCTGGCACTATGTATTGATCTAGAGGGAAGATAGTGGGGAGGGAGGGAAAGAAGGGATAAACATATAATTATGACTGATTCGAGTGTTGTATGGCAGAAATCAACACAAAATTGTAAACTAATTTCCCACCAATTAAACATATAAATGTAAAAAACTTAAAAAGTAATTAGCTCTGGACAAACCAATTAAAAACCAGAAAGAATGTCCTAATGTGATGGAAGGAGAGGCACACCCGAAGTGAGAAAAACCAGGCTCTGGTTCAATAGTGTCCTGGCCACATCGTCTTAAAAAAATCACTTTTTTCACGAGGCACTAGTGGTAAAGAATCACCTGCCAATGAAGGAGACACAAGAGACTCGGGTTTGATCCCTCGGTCGAGAAGATGCCCTGGAGTCGTAAATGACAACCTACTCCAGTATTCTTGCCTGGAAAATTTCATGGACAGAGGAGCCTGGCAGATTTCAGTCTATGGGGTCGCAAAGTTGGACACAACTGAGCAAGCATGCACTGATGGCCTGTATGGGATCTCTCGCCTCACCTCTCTCACTGATAGTAAAAATACTATGACCATCTAAGGAACTTCAGCATTATGCTAAATGCTTTTAGCTGTGTTGCTGCATTTAATCCTTACAGTATATCTGCAATGTGTTTAATTTTTATCTCTTTTTAATGATTTGGACACTAAGGTTCAGAGAGATTAAATAATTTCCCCCAAAGTACATGATCGCCAACAAATGGCAAAGCCAAGCATGAATTTTGGAGATCTTTCCTGATAGTGCTATACTTTCACCTCAGTTCTTTCATCTGTAAAATGGGGATACGGGAATGTCTGTGCAGCCTGACAAGACTGTTGTAAGGCTCAAAGGTGATAGCGAGTGTCAAAGCAGCCTGTAAATTCGAGAGCGCCACTGAAAGGTAAGGAGTGTGATGGGTAGTAAGCATTTGCCATGGGCCCACACAAAAGCAGCAGACGCTTTCCACCCACACTGCGCTTTCAAACCAGTTCTAAAGGAAAACTATGTGAACAGGAAAGCTAGGAACACACATCAATAAACTGACTTACGGAAGCCTTCAGGAACAGCACACAATACAGGCTCAATTGTAAGGCCAGCAGTGGGTGTAGTGCTTGCGCTGTGCAAGGCTGGCTCTGTCGTTCAACAGCCACATAGCAATGCAGCCAGACGGATTTTGTTACAGCTTACTGCAATTCTTTTTTCCCCTTTAATTAATAACTGGTTGGTTTTTTTTTTGACTGTGCCATGTAGCATGCCAGGTCTTAGTTCCCTGACCAGCTCCATGCCCCTAAAGTGGACGTATGGAATCCTAACCACTGCGCAGCAGGCGGATTCCTAAAAAACTGGACATTTTACAAGTCAGATTTACTGAAGCATAACTTACTTACAGTAAATTCACTCTTTTGGGGTAGACAGTTTGATGGGTTTTGGTAAACGTATACAATTGTGTAACCATCAATTGAGAGAGTATTTTCTCTCACCTCGCAAAGTTCCCTTGTTTCCCCTCATAGTCTATCTTTCTCTCCTATCATCCCTAGAAACCACTGATGTGATTTCTGTCCCTATGGTTTTGTTTTTCCAGAATGCAGAGAAATTTTTAAAAATATGTACATCATGTCAAGTTGTCCCATGTTTTAAGGCCCCCAGGGCATTCTGAAGCCCAAATGCCTCTCTCTGGGTTGCGTGGTGGCTCCTCTCAGCTTCTTTAATCCCATTTTACACCACGTTTTCTTCCCTGTGGACCAGCCTCCCTGGCTGCCTTTTTGCTCATTTCTGCCCCAGGGCCTTTGCTTACGCTCTTCCCTCTTCCTCAGCTCTTTCCTGACCAGCTCTCTTTCCCTTATCTCCTCCAACCACTCCCCATTGTTCAAGCCCAGCTTCTTCTACTGGAATATATCGCTACATGAAACGACCTTGCTTATTTACTTACTTGTCTATCCCCCTCTCTAAAGCTGAAAGATCCTTTAAGTCAGGGAGATTGTCGATTTTAGAGAACAGAGTTAAGAGCTCTGTTCTTAGAAACTTAGAAAACCCCAATCCATGATTGGTCTTCCGCTGGTGTTCATAGAATGAACACATGTGTGCTGAAGAAATAGAGACTGGTGAGGTCTGCGTGACTGAAACTCTAAGAAGATTCAAAGAAGAAACAGACTTTCTATTTGGTAGGAGGGCTGGCCACAACTCTGAACCAGGGCCTCCCTACTGCCATTCTGCCGTCCTTTCCCCAAAGGCCCCAGTGATGCAGTCACAAAGTGCCTGGGACACAGAGCCAGGCCTCTCCCATTCTGGCCCTCTGGTTCCCTCAGGCTTGTTCCTCTCCTGAGGCTGGGGTCCCTCCAACTCCTCTTTGCCTACTTGGCTGGAACTACTCCCACACAGCCAGCTCAGACTCAGGGTCCTTTTCTCTCCCACCCATGTGCCTTCAAAGAGACGGGGACCCCCGGGGTTATTCTGTCTTACACTCTTCCCCTTGGAAGAGCCTCACAGGACCCTGGTCCTACAAACCCTGACAGTATTACGAGACAAGTTCCTGCCTCGCAGGGCCCCACGCTCTCAGTGGAGTGCACACGCGGATGCAACACGCCCTGGTGTCCACAGTTCCCTGAGCTGATGTCCCAGTTTTTGTTCTCAATTAGTACTGCAGTTCTGAGAGCTGGATTTCGTTATAATTTATTATCTCAGTTGAGGGTGGCCAACGGAGAAGGCAGGGAATTCCTCACCACAAGAACATCTGTTCTGCTGGACAGCAAAATTTAAATTATGACCTCGAGACCTGAGCAGAAGCTTATAGATCATTCCGTCCAGTTTCCTAATTTTATTATTTTTTTTAAGATTTACTTATGTTTTGGCTGCTCTGGGTCTTCACTGCTCTGCATGGGCCTTCTCCAGTTGCAGCCACCGGGGACTCCTCTCCAGCTGCGGCCACCGGGGGCTCCTCCCCAGCTGCAGCCACCGGGGGCTCCTCCCCAGCTGCGGCCACCGGGGGCTCCTCCCCAGCTGCGGCCACCGGGGGCTCCTCTCCAGCTGCAGCGCGTGGGCTGCTCGTTGCAGTGGCTTCTCTTGCTGCAGAGCACAGGCTCTATCTAGGGAGACCAGGCTTCAGCAGTTGCAGCTGGTGGGCTCAGCAGCTGTGGCTCCCAGGATCCAGAGCACAGGCTCCACAGCTGTTTGCAGAGGTGCTCCTGGGCATGTGGGATCTTCCCAGACAAGGGACCAAGCCCACGTCCCTTGCACTGCAAGGTGGTTTTCTAACCACTGGACCACCAGGGAAGCCCCAGTTCCCTAATTTTACATATGAAGGTACTAAGTCCCAGAGACGTGAAGGAACTTGCCTGAGGCCACCAAGCCAAACAGGGACAGAGCTGGGGTCAAACTTGTCTTTAATCCCAGTTCAGCCTTATCTCCACCAAAAAATGTTCTTTCAATTTGGCGTTTATCCCTTCCCCTCCATTGAAACTGCTCTTTCCAAGGCCAGTAATAGCCTCAGTCCGGAAAAGGCAATGGCACCCACTCCAGTACTCTTGCCTGGAAAACCCCACGGACGGAGGAACCTGGTAGACTGCAGTCCATGGGGTCGCGAGGAGTCGACACGACTAAGCGACTTCACTTTCACTTTTCACTTTCCTGCACTGGAGAAGGAAATGGCAACCCACTCCAGTGTTCTTGCCTGGAGAATCCCAGGGACGGGGGAGCCTGGTGGGCTGCTGTCTATGGAGTTGCACAGAGTCGGACACAACTGAAGCGACTTAGCAGCAGCATCAGAAATAGCCTCAGTCAACAAATTCTGGGTTGGCCAAAAAGTTCGATTGCGTTTTTCCTTTACATCTTATGGAAAAACTCAAGCTTTTTGGCCCACCCAGTACAATGGTCTCTTCTCAGTCTTCATCTAATGGGGCGATGCCATGAACAGAAAGCACCACGCAGAACTTCCTGCAGCACACATGGCGTGGTCTCCTTGCATTCCTCTGACCTCCGGCCCCTTTTCCCAGGTAAGCTACCTCTGTGTCTATCAAAGGCAGGTGCCTCTGCATCTGTCAAAGGCTTCACCTCCACAACAGGGGAGGCTCCTTCCCTGAGAGCCCTTCTCTCCATCTGCAGACTCTCTCCAGGGACACTACACCCACTGACTCTCATGGTCTTACCACGCAGGTCAGCCCAGCCCCACTCTCCTTCTAGACCTGACCTCTCTTCTAAATGGCAGAATGACTTCCCCAAGAAAACTGTGAACACAAAAGTCATCTGGGAAGGACCCAAAATTCACACCAGTGGTCTGACTTGCCATCTTTCTCCTACCACTTCCCTCCCTACTCCTATGCCTCCTAACTTGATGGCATAACTAAGTTCTATCATCTAGGTTCCAAAGTGGGGGGACTTCTCAGATTTACTCTTCTCTCCCCATGTTCAACTGGACACCAGGTCTCAACTATTCTGCCAAAATCTCTCCTGCCCCCAATTCCTCATTGCCTCTCCTAGCGATCCTCTAGTGCAGACCACAGAATTTCTCTCTCTCTGCTCTTAAGCCTCTTCTCTGGTCTCCCTCTTCAAGCTCTCCCAGCTTGGCACCCTACTACCCTACCATGCAGGGAGGTTAGTGTCCCTACCATGGATTCAGTGTACCCTGAAGCCAAATGCGCAGGGAAGCCTACAATCCAGCTCCACTCACACTTCTCCTCACATCCCCCCCGCCCTCAATTCCAGTCACACAGGACTGCCCCACCCCCATGATGGCAGCCTGCATGTTCGAGCTGTGCTTTTGTGTTCTAGCTCATACTGTTTCGTCTTCCTGGAAGGCCTTATCCATTTTCAAAATGATTTTGGTTGTAAAGGAGAGGATTCCAGCTCAAATTAGTCTATGTAAAGAAGAAGGGATTTATTGGTTTACGTAACTGTCCGGTGCATAGAGCCAGCTTCAGAGACTGCAATAATAATAGTTAAATGTCTTTCTGGCTTCCCCTCTCTCCTTTTCTCTTTCCTCTCCATTCCCCCATATCCTGAAGTCTCTCCCACAATAGGTAAGCTTCCTTTCTGCAGAGTGTAATGCAGATGTGGAAACATGGCCGCAGATAGCTCCGGGGTACCATCAATTCAATCCGGTGAGGACCTTGCTGGGGCCCCAGAGGAAGAGCTCCTTTCTCACAGGGACTGTAAAATCCCAGAGAAGGACTCTGGCTGACCTGGACTGAGTCACACCCCATCCTCTGGGCCAGGGGTACGGGATTTTGTGAATGGCAAGGTCTGGTCACATTCCCATTTCTATCAGCAGTGACAGCAGCTCTCATTTCTCTACCTGGTGCCTCCAGGCTTCATCCTGAGCCCTTGTCCAAATCAAACTCCGCTTCTGCCTCTTCTGTGCACTGACTTGTCTCCACTAACTCTCTGAGGGCAGGAATTGGATCCCTAGGCGAACAGTTTAAGACCTCACTCCAAGGTGTGACTCCAGAAAACTTTCACAGTCTGCAATTACTATGTCCAATTATTTGTTTATGAAGTGGTGGCCTGATTCCCCTGGGGCAGACTTGCTCACTACCAAATCTCCAAGCACCTGAAACAGTGCCTAACACACAACCGGTGCTGGATAAATATTGAGTAAATGAACAAATGAGCGGTTTGAACAGAGATTACCAGCCTTTGGTGTTTGTTAAATGAGCACAGCTGCTTTTTAATTCTCCCTACTTTACAGAGAAAAACAAATGACAAAGCAGGAACTCCAACTTTTTGTACCCACCATCCCACCCGCAAATTTCTGTATACACTCCTCGTGCTCATGATCTTTCTGTCAGTCTCAGGAGAAGGGATGCGCCTTCATGTCCAGATCAAGGTGCTCATCCTGACTCTGCACTTCCTCCCTGACCATCCTCTCTGAGCTCTGCCCCTCCTACCACTTCCTCCTTCCTCTACCTTCCACATCCCCCTCAGTCTGGGCTCTTTACGGCTTCTCAGTGGATCCAAGTCCCTCCACGGGAGCCAAATGAAGTCAAATAAACCCTCCCCGAGCCCTACTACCTCTCTCCTCCCTTCTGTCTCTGCCCTTCCTTATATAGCTCCAATTTCTTTTCCAAGACTCCACTTCTGGCCTCAATTTCCTCAGTCCCACTTGCTTAACCCCACTGCATTTTGGCTTTTCTCCTACCATTCTATTGAAACTGTTCTTGCCATGGTCACTGCCAACTTTCCAGACCCAGAGGGCATGTGCCGGTCTTCCTCATATTTGACTGTTGCAGTATTGGACTCAACTAACCATTTCCTCGCCTTCTTGAAATTGTTCTCTTCCTTGGCTCCCGTGATACTGCTTTCTCTTGGCTTTTCTTTTCCATCTCTTGGCTCCCTCCTTGCTGGTTTCCATCACAGGCTCCGCTCCCTAGATGGTCCTCCGTTCCTGGAACTGTGTCGGGGGCGGTCTGTGCGCATCCTGTGCCTTCTCTCCCTCTCTCACTCAGCTGGGTGAGATTCTCAGCCCCCATGGCTCTCACTGCCCGCAAGCACCACAGAATTCCAAACTGACCCTTTGCCTCAGGTGCACCCTATTTCCTCATCCACTATCCAACCGCTGCCTGCCAGGGATCTCCACTTAGCCTATCCACAAGAATCATCAACATGACCAAATAAGTCAGCATTTTTCTCCCCGAGCCTTCCCTCTTCCTCCTTCATTTCTCCATCTCAGGGACTGGCACTACCAACCCACCAGTGGCCCAAGCCAGGAATCCTGGACTCATTTTTGTGTACGGCCTTTAAAATGTACAACCCCCTCAATACCATTCCAATTGATCATCCAAAAAAATTCAGTTATTCCACTGTGCCAATAGCTCTTAAATCTGTCTCCTTTTCTCACCTCCTGCTACCACTGCTTTAGTTTAGTTCTTAAACTTTTCCCTCCTGGATCACAGTCACAGAAATAACTTTCCATCTGGTCTCCCAACCTTAGAACCTGACTCCTTCTAGTCACACAGGTGATCTTTCTAACATGCAAAGTCATCCTGCCACCCGTTTCTTTAAAACCTTCTGGTTCTTGAAAGTTCTCATCACAAGGTTAAAAAAAAAACAAACAAAAACTAACTCTGCATGGTGATGGATGTTAAGTAGACTTATTGTGGTGATCATTTTGCAGTACATACAAATACTGAATCATTTCACTGTATAGTTGAAACTAGTATAATGTCATGTCAGTTAAACTTCAATTAAAAAAAAAAAAAAGATCCTTTGGTGGCATCTCATTATATTGAGAATAAAATTCAAAGTCCTTGGTACAAGGAACTTCACGACAGATCTGTCTCATCTTTCATCCTCCATCTCTTGACACTCCTTTCATATACGGTGCTCTAATCACACCAAATTATTCCACATCCCAACATGTTCCATGTGGCAACATAGCTCAGTATCTGCTTACATGCTGGTCCATCTGCCCGGCATTCCTCTTCTCCAACTGCTAACTACCACTCATCAAGACTGAGCCCACGTGGCATTTCTCTTGGCCAATTTTCCTGAACCTCCCGCCTAGAGAAGGTACCCTCTGTTCTCCCACAGCCTCATGACCCTTCCTGCTCTGAAGTATATCCCTTTTGACTGAGTTCCGCAAGAGCAGGGACTAAGACCTTCCTCCATACCTCCATATATATGTTTAACTCATACCTGGTGCTCAGTAAATGCTTATGGGTGAGCAGATGGATGGATGGATATCCTATCATCCTGTTTCTCTCTTCTCTGACCACCTCCTTCCACCAGAGTCAGAGCCTTCAGTGGCAGTTCCTCTCTGCTGTCACCTACTAATGGCCCACACTTCTGAGGCTGGAATGGAAATGATTTCAGGGGCTGTCCAGATGGTGGTTAGGGAGCACTGAGAATCAATGTGAAATGCGATGGTGACCACCACCTCCAGAAGGGATCCAGCACCAACCAAGCACTTGCTCTTCTCTCAGCCACTGACCTCAACCAAGGCTCGTGCCATCCCATTTGCTGACGGTACTGGGTCCCAGACTGCCAGCTCTCTATTGCCCATACGAGTGGTGATCTAGTAACAGCGGTGCAGGGTTAGAACAGAATGGATACAGGTTTTGGAGTTAAACAAATCATGATCTTAAAATATTGCTGTCACCTACTAAGCTGTGTGACCTTGAGTAAGTCACCTAGCTTCTCTGTGCCTCAATTCCTCATCTGTAAGATGGGATTGATGACTATTTCATCATGGGTTGATGAGAAGAAACAAATGAAGGTAACAGATGGGACTGAAAATGATGAACACAGTTTAAGACCAAAGGCTTTCAATACTATTATTCAGTCCTATGTAGAAATGAGTTTGCATTCTTTGCATGCCTCAGTTCTTTCTCTTTCTTAAATTAACATTTATTAAGCATCTCTTTTGTGCCAGACACTGGGCTCGGTGATGTATGATGGGCAAAAATAAGTCACCATTCCTTCTCTTAGGGAGCTCTGGTAGGGAGGGGACACCCAGACTAGGAAGGGAGACAGACACATCAACATCTAATTAATGTGTAATAAATATTAGTGCTCTATGATTCTGAAGTCAGGTGGCCCAGGTTGATCTTACAGCATGGGAAAGTTGTTCCTATAAGTAACAGTTTTCCACAGAAAACCTATCTGCTGGTCAAGCCATTAGCAGAGAATCCAGGGTAAATTCTTGGCCATGGAGCTCTATCCTTATATATTTTATTCCCCTTTTCTCCATTCTTGGTTGAGAAATCAAGTGAGCAGGGGGACAAAATCAGGGTACTGACTATTAGCCTTGCAGGATTTTATTTTACTTTATTTTTGGTGCTATGAAAAGCACAATGTTTTCCCTCTTTTCCGTAAAGAAATTAGAACTAAAGATGGCTCCGCAGATAAAAAGCTGTGGGTGGTAAACACTCCCACTATTCTCCCCCTGCATTTCAGGCTTCTAGGTTTCTCTTTGCAGTTACTGAGCTAGAAACCTGAAAGAGGCCTGAGGAATTCTAGCCCATATCCTAAGGAAGAGATGAACAGACAGACTCAGAGGGGCTAAATGACTTGCCCAAAGTCAAGTCAGAGAAGGAACCAAAATTAAAACACAGCCCTCCTGATCCTACCCTTTACCCCTTCTGCAAATTCCCCAACTTCACAGAGCCTGGGCACCTGAACTTGGGCAGGTTCCTTCTTGTCTACGCAGCCATCCTATCTCGGGTTAGAAGCCAGGGCTGTCTCTTTTGCCAAGCATCCTGGAAGCCACAGACAAAGCACCCCTTCCTCTAACGTGTCACTGGGCCCCCCCTCCCAGAAACGTCTTGTTTCTCAATCACAGGACACTTTCAGACCCTCCTCTCTGGTTTGAGCAGCGTGTCTGCACGAGCAGTTTGCTTAGAGGTGGCTTTCTCTAAGTGCCTTTCAGGACTCTCACTCTCCTGGCTGACGAAGCTCTGTGGCTGAGGGGGCTATTCTGTGATTATCTTGGCCTTAAGAGAACTTTCATGGGTGCCCCCAACCCCTACTCAGGAGGGAGCCAGAATTGATTCTTCTGTGTCTAGAACCTTGCATCAGAGACCTCAAGACCCTAAACTTCAAGGTAATTCCCAGTTTCCTCGACCACTTAGAACAGAAAAGGAGCTTGGGGCAGCCCCGGGCCAACTACTCAACAAAACAGGGCCTCCAGAGAGGCAGGAGCAGAGCAACTTGTCTCGACTCCTGGTCCAGGGCTCTTTCCCACTCCCTATAACATCACTCCAGCCTCCTGGGCTGAAGCAGCTGCGCCCTCAAAAATGTCACATCACTTATGACAACACAGTCAGTTATATAACTGATGCTGCAGAGCAGGCAAGGGGAAAAAGACCTGAGCGTGAGCCACAGCGCCCCTATTCTGGCTCTCCGGCAAGCTATGGCCCACATCCTTGAGAATTCCATATGGGAAGGAAACACCCACTCATCAATCAAAGGAATCAAAACTGTAGCTGACATCTGTAAAATGATTTCTCGAAAACTGTTATAAGGGCATTTCATATATTACATCCTTTAATGCTTACAACCCTGTTAGTTATTTTTACTGTCCACCCCATTTCATATGGAAGAAAACTGGGACACAAAAACTGAAGTTTAAGAGCAGGCATCTAGTGAGTGGTAGAGTCAAGATATGAAGTCAAGCAACCTCGTTACAGAGTCCAAGCTGCTAACCACCTCTCAGTTTTAAAAACCAGCTAAACCACTTTTCTCAATAGGAACCTTACCTATCTCTTTGAACCAGTAGAAGGCCACTGCTCCTTCCTCCTGCCATTTATCAGGCGATTTCTTTTCTATCCACTATTGTGCATGAATGAGAGACATAAAATAAAATAAGAATGTGATACTGGTTGGAACAAATTCTTAGAATGGAGTTTGAGCACTTTCAAGCTTTTTATGGCAATGCAATCAATAAAGTGAGGTGAAGTGCTCTTCATATAGCATCTGCCAGCCACTTTAAAATCCATGTAGTACATGTTTAAATATATTCAAAAATTAAAAAAATTTTTTTTTCAAAATCAAAGTTTGTTCTTTGCTAGTGTCAAATTTTGGAGTAATCCTTTCAAAAAAATTTTTTTTCCAGTTTGAAATCATCTCAGCAGTTTGTCTACTGTCTTTTAGATCGAAATGTGTTCTTGTGATCATCGTCTGTCTAGATTTCTAAGGAATGTGAGATTGAAAACACCTCAGAGAGAGGAAACCAAGTCCCTGAATTAGATGGATGGAACATACATCAGAAAAATAAGACCTTCCTCTGCTCATATTAAATCTCCAGTGTTAACAGGCCCTGTGAGCCGCAGAAAAATGTAAATGAACCTGTCCTTAGCAGGTGTGGCTAAGATGCACAATATAATCTGGGGAGCTCCAAGCACTTAAAAAAAAAAAAGACAGTCCTCTAATTCTGGGCACAATAAACCTAATCTAGCCCTACAATAGAGACTAGAAATTCTGGATTTCTCTGGAGTCTTGGCAATCTTGTATGAAGTTTCATCCATTTAATCTCATCGGCAACACCCTTCCAATAAGCACACGGGTTCAATTTCAGAATCTGACAGGTGACAGAGATTCCAGAATTCCACAGCTGATTCCTGAGGAGATCAGGTGGACTGTGGGCTACTCTTCTGGCAGGAAAGTCTGCCGGTGTTTACAGCTCAGTGAACAGTAAGGAGGAAGAGAGCACCATGCATCAGCAAAAGAGAATGCTTCTGCTACTTGATCTGACATTCTGTTTGCGCTCACAATGTCTCCAGAGAGCAAGGTGCATCCATTTGGATAAACATGGAGACAGGAGGAAGGGGAGGGCGAGCAGAGCAGCCAAAGAGATGATTGCAGAAACAAGTCCACAGATCTAGAAGAGCAGCTCTCAGGGGAACGCTGCCTCAATATGGGACCCGTCGGGGATGTGCAGGAAACGCCCTTCCAGACCACTGTACTTTTACCGAGTAATGGTTCCAAGTTGCTACTCATCTCCACTCACGCCTGCCACTTAGCAGGTGCCAAACAGCAGTGTGTTGAATGAACACAGGCTTGCCCTGAACCCAGGCCAAACAATCCACACCCGAATCACAAAGGCAGAGTCAGCTGGTAGGAGGAAACTACCAGCTTTCGGCAATCTTAAAATCGCCTTCCCTGTCTGGTGGGGTCTGTCCTCAGAATCATTTCCTACTGGAAGGGCAGGGCTACTTGTATGAGCGATGACATCTTTACCAGGCAAATCCATAAGCTTTGATTTGCTAATGGCACTGAGCAAGCACCTTGGGAAAGAACACACATCCAGAGTGTTCCACTTTACCACATCCATCTACATAAAGCTTACCAGCTAGCAAGCCATGCCTCATTGCCACCTTCGAACTCTCTAGCTCCCTAAAAATTCACTAAATGCTCTAGAGACAACAGATAGCCCAAACAGGACATCAAAGAAAACTCAACACCTCAAATGAGGACAAACTGCGGTGCCCGCAGCAACTTCACGGTTCATTTCACATTTTCATCAGGTAGACAGTCCAAGCAGTTGTCACTATTTGTTCAGGATGGGAAGTTGCTTAAAGGGATTATGTTGATTCCACATATAATGCCCTGAGAGAGTTCTTTGGGAGGGTTTGGTGTTTAACTAAAGTTAACACTTATTGTTAAAACTTTGATTAGTCTCAATAAAAGTCCCCTGACTGCAAAAATGACGAGGTTGTATCACAGGTGAGGTCATGACCTCCTAACAAGCAAAATTATTTAAAATGCTGCACACAAAAAAGTCACTGATTACTCATGGTATGTGTAAAATTGTATTTTGCTGTCTCAATGATCACTGCTTATTTCTCAGTACAGAAATGTTCTGGATTATCTGACAAAGAACTACCAAACACTAGCTCACAATCACATGTGTTCCGCTGTGCTTAAGTCGCTCGGTCATGTTTGACTCTTTGTGACCCCATGGACTATTGCCCGCCAGGCTCCTCTGTCCACAGGGATTCTCCAGGCAAGAATACTGGAGTGGATTGCTATGCCCTTCTCCAGGGGATCTTCCCAACCCAGGGATCAAACCCAGGTCTCCCACAATGCAGGCAGATTCTTTACCACCTGAGCCACCAGGGAAGCTCAAGAATACTGGAGTGGGTAGCCTATCCTTCTCCAGGGGATCTTCCTGACCCAGGAATCAAACCTGGGTCTCTTGCACTGCAGGCGGATTCTTCACCAGCCGAGTTACCAGAGAAGCCCACACATGAAAGGGGAGGCGGGTGGAATAAAACCTAGCAAGCTATGTTCAAATGAAAATTTTAAGAAAGTATTAGGGATCAGGGTTTTCAATGACAATCTAACCTGTGGCATCTCTTGGTGGATGTACATTTCCCACTGCAAAATGTCAGGCAAAAGAATTTCAAAGATCAGTCTCCCTGCACTGATATCCTAGGCTGATATGGGTGTTAACACTTTGTTTTAAGCAGCATCTGCCAGCCAGGCTTTTCCATACAATTTCAGTTAGCAGGGGCATACATGGAAGTCCTTCTTATAATCAGCATGCCACAACATGGATAAGAAGGTAGGCTGAATAGAGTGGCTCTTTGCTCTTTTGGAAATGCTGACTTCAAAGGATCTAGAGATGCTTCCCTATCAATAGTCTTCTCAATGCAAAAGGCTGAGCCATTAAACCCTAGCCCCTGTTAGGAAGTCATCAGGTTCTCACAGGATATCACCCATGGAGAACGTGCTAACTGCATTTGCCCAGGTGAAATAAAACAGCATCCTGATTAACTCCTAAGTATGGTCTGATAGGTTGGTCACCCATTGTGTTGCCCAGGCAAGTCCAAAATTGCGTTCTGTAAACGCCACCTAGATTTTCAGGGCCAGCCCCACCCAGAGAACAGTACAGTTCTCCTGACTCAACTGATGCTCAGCCAAGTGGTGATCTGGAAAATCACCTCTTCGAGGGAGGACTCACAGGAATTTGTCACTAGGATACAGTGACACCAATCCTACATTTTGTGGTTAATAAAACACGTTCTGCATCCAGCTTGGCACAAGGCCCTGATCTGATTTATTTCAAGCGGAGCTGGAGGGCTCATAGGAAGAGCAGCCATTCATGAATGCTTCAGCAGGACTCGACGCAGGGACCCTAGCTGCAAAATTTACGTGGGCCAGAAATTTTTCTGACTGACCTTTTGTGAGCAAACTCTGCTCGCTTTCTAGACAGAACTGATGTATTTTAGAAAATATACTCACAGTTTTACCTACAAAAATCTCAACTTTGCCTGATCTTTCTCCAAAAAGGCGTCCTGTGGGATGATGGGGGTTGGGGGGGATCGGGGAGTGCAGGGAAAAGAGAAAAAGTGCCAAGTCGTCTGATTTAACCACTCGAAACATCTAACGCTTGATTTTTTAAAAACTGTTTTTCTCTCCCTCCTCAGTGCAACCAACTTATAAGTCCCTTAAGACTTTTCCGGGGAAGTCTAAATACAGCCTTCATTACACAATTAGGAATTTTCATTCTAAAATGGCACACATATCTCCTTGGAAAGCGTGCCTCTCTTTGAATAAAAAAGGAAAGGTACCCTTCAGGAGAGTCGGTATATATTTTTACACTTCTTATTAAATTAGCCTAGTTTATGGGGCTTGTTCAGGAAAAGCAGGTAAGGAGTTGCTTTGGCAGATGCAAAGTTAATTTCCAGGCTGGAGCCTACCCAGCATTTCATCCCCTCTCCCTTCACCCGAGTGTTTCCGAAAGCCTTCGGTCCCCTCGTCGAAGAACCTCGGCTCTCTCCGCCGGGGCCCCGGCTCGGTTCCGAACACTGCCGAGTCCCTCCGAGCCCCGCGCCCAGACTCCGCCGAGCCGAGCCGAGCGCCGCCGAGCTGAGCCTCATCGACTTTTCCGGCCTCGGCTGGGCGCTGTCCACCACTCGCAGCGCCTGAAACCTCACCCCGCTCCGGTGGCTGGGGCTTCTACCCGGCTTCAAGTCGGCCACTGCAGATTACAGAGTTCTGAAGTTTTGAAACGTCCCCCGCTGGGAGAAAGGTGTGGTGCTGCTTGCATTTACCGACCTGCAAGAGCTCCTGGAAGATGCAATATGCACCTTGTTGCAAAGTGCAATTCCCCAGGCCCCGCCTCCCCATCCATTTGGGTTGCACAAGCTCCAGAGAAGCCCCAGGCCAAATTACCCGTAGCTCAGTGGGGTGCGGCAAGCGGAGGGGCCTCTGCAAAGAAAGCCCCAGGGAGCTCTAGAACAAAAATAAGAACATGTCAAGCCGACGGGAGAAATTGTCTCCGAGTCGCTACTCCCTACCATCATGGCGCCGCCTAGAACCCGCTTGTCATGCCTGTTACACATGCAAGATTTTTTGCATATTGGTTTTGAAATCGCAAGCATGCTTCGTCTCGTCTCCCACCCACCTTTCTGCGAAAGGGGTTTTTATTTTCCATTACTTTCCTACGGGATGCAATTACTTCGGCTATTCTGTCAAGTTGAAAAATATTCATTTTTGTTTACTGCACAGCAACCCCTAATTAGGAGCTGTGTGTGCACGAAGGTGTCACAGCAAAGCGACATGGAATCCTTGCTAAACGGTCTTAACGAACTCCTCCGTCCCGAACTGACAAGACAACGGAAGCAGCAGGGCCAGGAGGCCCGAGGCGCGCTCCCTTTTCCTAAAGACACCCCCTCCCCAAGCAAAGCTGCCTGTGGGCTCACCAGGAACTGCTAACCAGGAGTTGATGGGGCAAGAAGCCTGGGAGTAGCAAGGAGGGGCGAGGCTCCTTACTGAGCAAGTGTGAAAGGGAAGGAATATCCCATTTTGTTTTAATTTTCAACCATCACTCAAATCCACCCCCAGTTAATTAGGAGGGGAAACTGATATCTAAGGCAGAAGGGGGTGGTGTGGCAAGTGGGGCCTGAAATCCGCATTGTGGGTAGATTACATGGAACATAGCCTATGCAGAGTGTAAATAACTACATTGATAAAGGCCAGAATGAACGAAAACTGCCAGTGTCAGGAGAGCAAAGGCTGGGAAGGTGGGGGAGAAGGAAGGGGCAGCAAGGGGCGGGCATTCAGCCTCACATCCAGCGTCCTATCTTCCACCTCTACCTTGGATACATCTGTGCCAGTCTCATTCGATTGGAAGTCCACCCCTGCCCCTACCACTCGCCCCTTCCCCCAACCTTCGTCTTTTTGAGGGGAGGGGGCAGAAACCACAGCCTCTAATTCAGCACCAAATCCATGAACAGCAGACACCTGATACTCCACCCCAGCCTAGGGCTGGGTCCCCTCCATGTTTTTGCCAAGTTCAAAAATCACTGCCCCAGGAGAAGAGCATGGGTAAATGGGATTATGGATGTAGAGTGGGGGGAGGGGGATGGAAGGAGAGAGAGAGAGATGCAGAATGAAACAGACACACAGAAACAAATGGAGGCAGCGATACACAGGAAACATCCCACAAACAAGAGTAACGACCATAATCATGCCAATAATGTGATGTTCTGATCAATATGGCGGACATTGTCATTCATACAACTACAGGCGCTCCCCTTCCCTCCACCCCCTTGGGGAGAAAAAAAAAAAACACCCACCCCGGGAGCTGGGGTGGAGGACCCAGAACCAACGCAGGGCCTGGGAGAGGGGAGTCAAATTCAGGGGCGTGTGTGTGTGTGTGTGTGTGTATGAATTAAAAACCGGGCCTGGAGAGCAATGTGAAGTGAACAAGGTAATAAAATTCATTTTAAAAATTAAGCTTAATAAAAGTACAAATCCCAATACCACAGGGACTTACTTCATCTGCTTCACAATGGTGCTTTTTCCTGATTCTCCAGCCCCTGTTGGGACAGACAGCGGGGGGGAAACTGGTGAGTGTCAGCTTAGGGGAACGGGGGAGGGGGCGCTGCAGGGGGAAGGGGGTAAGGCATGCTAAAGAGTGGGCGATCGTGGGCACATCGTGGTGCCAACTCGCGGGCCAGGTCTCCCCAGGAGGGAGCCGGGTCGGGGGACTGGTTGCGGGGTGCAGAGTGGCCAGGGTCGAGGGATGGGGGAGGCAGCCCCGGTCCTTACCCAGCAGGAGTAATTTCACGTCTTTAGCGGCGCTGATGCCATCCTCTTTGAGGTTTTTCTCAATCGCCTTGCTCCGCTCGAGGGCGGCTCGCTCCTCTGCGCTCAGAGTACATCCCATGGTGGCCCCTTCCCTGCCACAGCCCGCACGACTCGGCTGGCACGGCTCCCCGGCTCGGCGTGCCCCCCACCCCCCCAAAGAGCAGAACCTGGGCTCAAAGGGGAAAAAATCACGATAGCCTCCCCTTGGCTGAAAACAAAAATGTCGAGAAACCAGAACCCCCCAAAAAGACAGCCTCTAAGAAGCTCCCAGCCGCGGAGACTCGCGGCAGCTGGCGGGGCTCTGGGGGTGTCGAGGCGAAGGTGGCCGGGGTCTGGGGCTCCGGAACCGAGGGAGGAGGCGCCCGCGGTCCGAGGAGGCGCGGGCTGCAGGCACTGAGGCTTGTGCACGACCCAAAATAAATAAAATAATAGTCGAGGCAGGAGCCGGAGTCGGCGGAGGGTGGGGTGGGGGGGCAGGGTGGGTCCTTCTACCGCTGCTGCCGGAGGAGGAGGCGGCGCGGGGTGTGGAGGGAGTGAGTTAGGGGGTGCCGCTAGTGCATTTGCATCGCGGATCCTCCGCCGTTGGTGCGTCCGCGGCGCCTTCGCCGACCCCCGCGCGCTGGGCAGGGCTGGGCAAGGGGCCGGGCCGGGGGGCAGGTCTCTAGCGGGAGGCGGCGTCGCTGTCTCCCAGAGCTCGCATCGCTCGACGGAGCCTACCGGAGAGAGAGGGAGAGCGAGAGGGAGCCGCGGGCAGCCGGGAGCTCGAGGGAGAGAGAGAGGAGAGAGGCTGGGAGGGAGGGGAGAAAAAAATGAAGGGAGAGCGGGCGAGCGAGCGAGCGAGCGCGCGCGCACAGGTCGGGAGGGGGGAACAGGCGAGCGCAGCGCGCGAGTGCGCCAGCGGCTCTGCGCACCCCGCACCGCCAGCCGCCCGCTGACGTCAGCAGGGCCGCGCGCCGGGCCCCCGGGACCGGGAGGGGCGGGGGCGGGGGAGGCGCGCGCGTCGGGGCCCGCGTCAACTAGCGGCGGCGCGCGCGTGGCGCGGCCTCCCCTCCCCCCACCCCCCGCAAGGCCCGAGGCTCCCAGAGGTGGGCTCGTGCAGGCCTAGCGGGGGCGGGGCCGGGGCCGGGCTCCCGCCGCGGCGCCCCTCCCCGCCCCCGCCTCCGCCCCGGCCCCAGGCGCCGGCGGCTCCCGGCCTCGGTCAATGGGAGCGCGGGGCTGGGTGGCCCGCGCCGCGGTCAGGTGGGCCCACCAGCTGCGGGCCGGCGCCGCCTCCCTGCCTCTCCCGTTTCTTCTCCATCTTGGCTCCGGCAGCTCACCTTCTTGGTTGCTCTCCTGCTGCTGGAGCTGTAACGGCTGAGGTCAGGTGGCCCCACTGAGGAGACGGCGGTTCTGAGGAAACCTGCGTTCCCTGTCATTCGCCCTTGGGGATTGGGGGAAGATTCGGATTTTTCGCTTCCTGCGTCCTACATTTATTGAGCACCTAGTATGTGAGAGAAGTAGGCTGTGAAGAGAGGAACACAGAAGGTTAAGACAAAGACAGGGCCAGTTCTCAAGGAGCCTCCGCTTCCCTCTGCCCTCGCGGACGCTGCTCCGTGGTTCCCGGCCCAGGGGGCAGCACACGCGACAGTTCCCATGCTGAGAAGCTTTGCGATGGGCAGGACAGGTTTTCATGGAGTGATGCTTACTTCCTCAACACTTGCTTTTCTCATTTTGGAGGGTTTAGTTTGATTGTACCCTATCTCCCAAAACACAGATAAGTTAAATAAATTTTGAATAAATTTTCGGTAAGAGAAGAGAGTTTCTTCCTCTTCCTGTTTTTAAAATACTCCATCTCTTTTTAAAATAAAAACCCAGAAACCTCGGTCAGTTAGTGTACAGCTCATGCAATACTGAGGAAACACGTACACTTCTCCAAGGGTTGGGCATATTCTGTGTGGTCTGGGTGATTTTGAAGAAACTATTAAATAGTTCTCACTGCACAAAATGGTTTTACAATCAGTTCCATCAGGCAGCCTCAAGGGCACTCCTAGAGAAAGGGGCCAATGGGAAAGATTGCATGGGGATAGGAGAGGCAGGCGGCCAGTGGAAAACGTGTTTTATTTTTCCTAACAGTTGGGCATTTTTGTGGCTCTAAAATCGAACTTGTTTGTTTCATTTCAACAATAGAAAAAACACCCCTGTTTTTGGAAATGTTACCCAACATAAAAATACATTTGCAATGGGGAAAAAAAGGCAATAAAGGCCCACCCAGAAGAAAACATTTTTCCCCCTGTATTTTTCAGTTTGTTGTTTCCCAGTTTGGGTTTGCCTAATTCCACAAATAGCTATTTATGTCAAAAGTTGTATGTAATGTAATTTGAATATTTACACTTAGATCACATTTTACATGTTCTAGAAAACTAACAAAAGTCTATAGAGATTTGTTTTATGAAGTAAATAACTTCCCTTCTTCCCCACCCCCACCCCTACCTTGTTGTGTAAAGGAGGGGAGTTTAGGCGATAAATATGGTTTCTTTAAAATCTGGGTATCACTGAAAATCAGCCTCCCATATTCAAACAGCTTAGCTAACCAACATTCTGTAGAATTTGTTATTTCTTATAAAGGTTGCTAGGATGATTATGCAGGTCTATCAGATATAGGGAAAATATTAAGCCACCTCACCCAGATTCTGCAATCCCTGAAATGCCTTGTGTGAAATACTGAAGAGGTAAGACCATAGCCAAATGGTGGGTCATATTTTACATTTTAATGCTCCTTCATATCAAGTAATTTTTATTTTAAAGACTTAGATTCTTGGGGCATTGTGGTTTATATGTTTGAATCAAATTGTCTTTGATTTTTGGTATATTTATTCCTTATTGGTGTCATACCTAGTATGGTGGAGATACAAACTTGTGTTTTGTGTTTTTTCTTTACTCACTCAGTACTTATTAAGCACCTGCCTGCCATGAACAACGTGATGTTCTAGGCACTGTTCAGTTCAGTTCAGTTCAGTCACTCAGTCGTGTCCGCCTCTTTGCGACCCCATGAATCGCAGCACTCCAGGCCTCCCTGTCCATCACCAACTCCTGGAGTTCACTCAGACTCAGGTCCAGTGAGTCTCAGTGATGCCATCCAGCCATCTCATCCTCTGTTGTCCCCTTCTCCTCCTGCCCCCAATCCCTCCCAGCATCAGAATCTTTTCCAATGAGTCAACTCTTCGCATGAGGTGGCCAAAGTACTGGAGTTGCAGCTTTAGCATCATTCCTTCCAAAGAAATCCCAGGGCTGATCTCCTTCCGAATGGACTGGTTGGATCTCCTTGCAGTCCAAGGGACTCTCAAGAGCCTTCTCTAACACCACAGTTCAAACACATCAATTCTTTGGCGCTCAGCCTTCTTCACAGTCCAACTCTCACATCCATATATGACTACTGGAAAAACCATAGCCTTAACTAGATGGACCTTAGTTGGCAAAGTAATGTCTCTGCTTTTGAATATGCTATCTAGGTTTGTGTACACTGTTTTCTTTTCCTGGGTCACTTTGCCTCTTAATTGCTGGGCTTCATAAAATACTAATAATAATCCACTTCACCTGTGTGGTGCTTTACAGCTTACAGAGCACTTTTATGAAAATTATCTCTTGTGATGCTTCCACGTAAACCTCAGTTAGGGACTGTGGTGTTGGAGCATCATGGCTGAGTGGAAAGAGCTTGGGCCCATATCAACCTGAGTTCCCATTTTATAGCTGAGAAAACGGAGCCTCCAAGGAACTGAATAAATTGTTCAAGGTCATACAGTCATGAAGTACTAACCCAAGACTCCTTTTACAGGTTTGTAAATTGTTCAAGGTCATACAGTCATGAAGTACTAACCCAAGACTCCTTTTACAGGTTTGTGGACCATTTGAAAGATAACATTTTGCATGTACTTATTATATATATGTCTATATATATACATATGTTATGCTTCCTAGACTCACAGAAAGCTTACAACTCCAGAAACCAATCATATTCTGGTCTCCCTCACCAAAAGAAGTGAGGATGACAACATCTCAGTTCTCAATGAATTATTAATAATTAGATAATGCCATACATGTTTAATTTGTCCACAGTTAATTCCTGTGGGAATGAGGAAATTACAGTCCTAACATCAGGAGTAATCAGGAACAGATTTCACTTACTTTTATTTTATATGATCCTTGGAATTATTTCTCTGATTGTTACTGTTGACCAAAAGAATAATTTTCATTTACCCCACTTTAGATCAACTATAGCCGGTTCAGCATGTTTTTAATTTCAAAAATATATGGTCAGCATATTTTATAACTCTCTAAAAGGAACAACAAAAGCCTACAATGAGTTGCTTTTATACCTGTGGCTCCTAATTCTGGAGGACAGTAATTTATGATATAAGCAAGATCCAGCTATGACTTACAGAATATGGGCTCTGATCTGATGAACTGAATTTCTCTATTTGTTACCTTTTGTGGTTATTTTAATCAAATGTGCATGTATTTACCACCTACTGTGTTTAATGTATTGATTTAGACTCAAAGAGAGGTTCAGACATGAGCTTGGCTTCCTGCAATCTTGAAATCCCTGGAATGTTTCAAAACCATTCACATCAAAACCAACTGGGGTGCTTGTTAAAAATTCAGTTAATCTTAATTCTACCAAATCAGACTACTATAAAATCTGCATTGGTAGCCACTCCCTAAATGATTTTTCTGTACACAAAGTGTTAGGGTTTGTAGAGAATCTATGTTAATTAATACTGCTAGTAGTTTACATATATTTACATATATAAAGTCCAAATATGTTACCTGTTTCTGAATTTAAATTTTCTTCGGTAGTTTTTATATTTCTGTCAAAGGAAAAACTTATGAAAATTACTATTCCTTATGAACACTATTGGAGAAGGCAATGGCAACCCACTCCAGTACTCTTACCTGGAAAATCCCATGGATGAAGGAGCCTGGTGGGCTACAGTCCATGGGGTCGCTAAGAGTCGGGCACGACTGAGCGACTTCACATTCACTTTTCACTTTCATGCATTTTTTTTTTGTTTGTTTTTTTAACACCGAAAACATTTTGTATTGGGGTACAGCAATTAACAATGTTATGATAGTTTCGGGTGAATAGCTCGAAGGGACTCAGCCATACGTATACATGTATCCATTCTCCCTCAAACACCCCTCCCACCCAGGCTGGCACATAACATTGAGCAGAGTTCCATGTGGATGCTTTCTAAAATGCAGATTGCTGAGTCAATGTCTAGAATTTCTGATTCAGTGAGTCTCAGGTGGAGCCTGGAAATGTTCATTTTTAAGATCATACCTTCTCCGTCAAGAGATGCCACTTAGGAAACACATCACTAGACTTTAAACTCCTATGAGGGGAGGGAGTTATCACTTCCTATATATCCCAAAAGGTCAAGCATGGCCCATTGTCCACAGATCATCAGTTTTAATGATTATTAACCAAACACCTGTCTCTATGCAAGGGCTAAAGCAGATCATATATCAAAGTTTTTCTCAGTTCTGAGACTTTTTGATTTTTCTAATGGAAATTTTATGACTTAATTCTAGAAAGCATTTAAGATTGGGTGATTTCAAAAAGGTGGTGACTTATTTTCAAGTAATTTTCTGAAAAATGATACTGAGTTTAAACAAACAAATGGGAAATGTATTGGTATTTAGGAACTTGTGAGAAGAGCATATGCCAAATGTCTCTGAAGTTCTCATCAGAATATTTTTCGCTAAATTTCTTCTCTCATTTGTTGTTTTGTGGACTTCATGAAAAAAAAAATACTTTATCGTTGTTAGAATAAAAGATGACATGGGAAGATATAAAGGATTTTTGTACTTTTAAATGAAGGGACTTGCCTGAAGACTTGTAGATAATTGAGTTGAGCTCTTAAGTTATTGAAGTCCATTATGCGGTCACTGTTAAGAACGTTATTTGTTGAGTGTATTTTGATGGTTCAAGAACCCCAAAGAGGGTATGCTTTATGATTTTTCTCAATTTAGTATAGCAGGAAACTCCCACAGAGATGCATTTGGCTTAAATTAAGTAGAAAGTTGAAGGGGGTTACCACTGGTGCTTTCACATTGGTAAAACTGACCAAGAGCTGAAATTGAAGTCAGAGGCTTGGCTTAAAGTAAAGGCATTACTTAATGGCCCTGATCCCTGTTGGCATTTTCTTAGAAAATCTTTCATCAGAAACCAAGACTCTTATTTGTTATAATAAGTGTAATAGGACTTTTCAATTTACCTGAGCTAGCTTTGACTGATATGATTAGCAGGTACATGTTTGTAAGTTCAGTTCAGTTTAGTCGCTCAGTTGTGTCTGACTCTTTGTGAGCCCATGGACTGCAGCACGCCAGGCCTCCCCGTCCATCACCATCTCCCAGAGCTTACTCAAACTCATGTTCACTGAGTCAGTGATGCCATCCAACCATCTCATCCTCTGTCATCCCCTTCTCCTCCCGTGTTCAGTCTTTCCCAGCATTGGGGACTTTTCAAATGAGTCAGTTCTTCACATCAAGTAGCCAAAGTATTGGAGTTTCACCTTCAGCATCAGTCCTTCCAGTGAATATTCAGGACTGATTTCCTTTAGGATGGACTGGTTGGATCTCCTCACTGTCCAAGGGACTCTCAACAGTCTTCTTCAATACCATAGTTCAACACCATCAATTCTTCGGTGCTCAGCTTTCTTTATGGTCCAACTCTCACATCCATACCTGACCACTGGAAAAACTGTAGCTTTGACTAGGTGGACCTTTGTTGGCAAAGTAATATCTCTGCTTTTGAATATGCTATCTAGGTTGGTCATAACTTTTCTTCTAAGGAGTAAGCATCTTTTAATTTCATGGCTGCAGTCACTATCTGCAGTGATTTTGGAGCCCCCCAAAATAGTCTGTCACTGTTTCCACTGTTTCCCCATCTATTTCCCATGAAGTGATGAGACCAGATGCCATGATCTTCGTTTTCTGAATGTTGAGCTTTAAGCCAACTTATTCACTCTCCTCTTTCACTTTCATCCAGAGGCTCTTTAGTTTTTCTTCACTTTCTGCCATAAGGATGGTGTCATCTGCCTGTCTGAGGTTATTGATATTTCTCCCAGCAATCTTGATTCCAGCTTGTGCTTCATCCAGCCCTGCATTTCTGCTGATATACTCTGCATATAAGTTAAGTAAGCGGGGTAACAGTATACAGCCTTGATGTACTCCTTCCCAATTTGGAACCAGTCAGTTGTTCCATGTCCAGTTCTAACTATTGCTTCTTAATCTGCATACAAATTTCTCAGGAGGCAGGTCAGGTGGTCTGGTATTCCCATCTCTTTAAGAATTTTCTACAGTTTGTTGTGATCCACACAGTCAAAGGATTTGGAGTAGTCAGTAAAGCAGAGTAAGTAAGTAAGTGTTAGTCACTCTGTCTTGTCCGACTCTTTGCGACCCCATGGACTGCAGCCCACCAGGCTCCTCTGTCCATGAGATTTTCCAGGAGAGGATACTGGAGTGGGTTGCCATTTCCTTCTCCAGGGGATCTTCCCAACCTAGGGACTGAACCCAGGTCTCCTGCACTGCAGGCAGATTCTTTACCAACTGAGCTACAAGGGAAGCCCTTGTAGAAGCAGATGTTTTTCTGGAACTCTTTTGCTTTTTCGATGATCCAACAGATGTTGGCAATTTGATCTCTGGTTCCTCTGGTGTTTCCAAATCCAGCTTGAACATCTGGAAGTTCACCATTCATGTACCGTTGAAGCCTGGCTTGGAGAATTTTGAGTGTTACTTTGCTAGCATGTGAGATGCGTAAAATTGTGTGTTAGTTTGAGCCTTCTTTGGCATTGCCTTTTTTGGGGATTGGAATGAAAAGTGACCTTTTCCAGTCCTGTGTCCCCTGCTGAGTTTTCCAAATTTACTGGCATACTGAGTGTAGCACTTTCATAGCATCATCTTTTAGGATTTGAAATAGCTTAACTGAAATTCCATCACCTCCACTAGCTTTGTTTGTAGTGATGATTCCTAAGGCCCACTTGACTTCGCGTTCCAGGATGTCTGGCTCTAGGTGAGTGATCACTCCATTGTGATTATCTGGGTCATGAAGATCGTTTTTGTATAGTTCTTCTGTGTATTCTTGCCACCTCTTCTTAATATCTTCTGCTTCTATTAGGTCCCTACCATTTCTGTCCTTTATTGTGCCCATCTTTGGGTGATTAGCAGGTACATGCTTGTAAAGTGTTTATTTAATATTTATTGAGTCCTCCAGAAGACAGGAGATTTCCTGACACAAAGAATTCTTGCATTATTTATCAACTTTTCTGTCTCCATAGAGCCTTTCACACATGCAGCTCAAACACATTTCAGACATTATCTCATTAGTCTTCTGTAAGCTCAAGGTCCGGTCTTATTACTGCATTGCTTTTCAAAGATAAAAATGTTTTTGTTTGTTCCTGACAGTTGTCATTGTGAAAGCAAAACAGAGGTGAGTTTATATGAATTCAGTTAAAACCAGTTTGGATTGTCTGTAACCAGTGTGACTGGAAGAGGGCAAGGCTATCAATTAATTCAAACTTAAGGAGTAAGCATCTTTTAATTTCATGGCTGCAGTCACTATCTGCAGTGATTTTGGAGCCCCCCAAAATAGTCTGTCACTGTTTCCACTGTTTCCCCATCTATTTCCCATGAAGTGATGAGACCAGATGCCATGATCTTCGTTTTCTGAATGTTGAGCTTTAAGCCAACTTATTCACTCTCCTCTTTCACTTTCATCCAGAGGCTCTTTAGTTTTTCTTCACTTTCTGCCATAAGGGTGGTGTCATCTGCCTGTCTGAGGTTATTGATATTTCTCCCAGCAATCTTGATTCCAGCTTGTGCTTCATCCAGCCCTGCATTTCTGCTGATATACTCTGCATATAAATTAAGTAAGCGGGGTAACAGTATACAGCCTTGATGTACTCCTTCCCAATTTGGAACCAGTCAGTTGTTCCATGTCCAGTTCTAACTATTGCTTCTTAATCTGCATACAAATTTCTCAGGAGGCAGGTCAGGTGGTCTGGTATTCCCATCTCTTTAAGAATTTTCTACAGTTTGTTGTGATCCACACAGTCAAAGGATTTGGAGTAGTCAGTAAAGCAGAGTAAGTAAGTAAGTGTTAGTCACTCTGTCTTGTCCGACTCTTTGCGACCCCATGGACTGCAGCCCACCAGGCTCCTCTGTCCATGAGATTTTCCAGGAGAGGATACTGGAGTGGGTTGCCATTTCCTTCTCCAGGGGATCTTCCCAACCTAGGGACTGAACCCAGGTCTCCTGCACTGCAGGCAGATTCTTTACCAACTGAGCTACAAGGGAAGCCCTTGTAGAAGCAGATGTTTTTCTGGAACTCTTTTGCTTTTTCGATGATCCAACAGATGTTGGCAATTTGATCTCTGGTTCCTCTGGTGTTTCCAAATCCAGCTTGAACATCTGGAAGTTCACCATTCATGTACCGTTGAAGCCTGGCTTGGAGAATTTTGAGTGTTACTTTGCTAGCATGTGAGATGCGTAAAATTGTGTGTTAGTTTGAGCCTTCTTTGGCATTGCCTTTTTTGGGGATTGGAACGAAAAGTGACCTTTTCCAGTCCTGTGTCCCCTGCTGAGTTTTCCAAATTTACTGGCATACTGAGTGTAGCACTTTCATAGCATCATCTTTTAGGATTTGAAATAGCTTAACTGAAATTCCATCACCTCCACTAGCTTTGTTTGTAGTGATGATTCCTAAGGCCCACTTGACTTCGCGTTCCAGGATGTCTGGCTCTAGGTGAGTGATCACTCCATTGTGATTATCTGGGTCATGAAGATCGTTTTTGTATAGTTCTTCTGTGTATTCTTGCCACCTCTTCTTAATATCTTCTGCTTCTATTAGGTCCCTACCATTTCTGTCCTTTATTGTGCCCATCTTTGGGTGATTAGCAGGTACATGCTTGTAAAGTGTTTATTTAATATTTATTGAGTCCTCCAGAAGACAGGAGATTTCCTGACACAAAGAATTCTTGCATTATTTATCAACTTTTCTGTCTCCATAGAGCCTTTCACACATGCAGCTCAAACACATTTTAGACATTATCTCATTAGTCTTCTGTAAGCTCAAGGTCCGGTCTTATTACTGCATTGCTTTTCAAAGATAAAAATGTTTTTGTTTGTTCCTGACAGTTGTCATTGTGAAAGCAAAACAGAGGTGAGTTTATATGAATTCAGTTAAAACCAGTTTGGATTGTCTGTAACCAGTGTGACTGGAAGAGGGCAAGGCTATCAATTAATTCAAACTTATTAGAAGTAGGATGAGGGTGTTTGGCCAGACTAGACTGATTTAATTTTGTGACCTGTCTGCATCCTCTAAAGTACATGTGGTTTGAGGTGTTCCCAAAGTCTGCCAAGTACTGAGAACATAGTGTTCCAGTGGGGAAACATGGTTCTTCAGTTGTGTGGACATTTAGGCGTATTATCTATTCCCCAGGGCCCTGTAAAACTCTGACCTCTGTGGCAGGGAAAAACATTTTTATGAAATTCCTGTGTGTATGATGGAGCACATCAATAAAATTAAAGAAGGGTAATTCAGAGAGAGATGTGTTTCCAACCAGTCCTGTAGGACTTTTAACTAGGATCATTCAGACCTTGAAGCAGAAAGAACTGGTTTTCCTCTTAAGGAAGCTTGCAGTTGGCTCTTTCCCCCTGGCCACTGTAGCCTTTGGAGAAGGCTAACAGAAGAGGAAAGAGAAAAGAGGAGGGAGGACTTTGAATTAGTTACATCCAATAGTAAATTTATAACAGCACTTTTTCTAGTGACCAAAGAGAGGACATATACAGATTTCAATAAAAACACTGAATGTAATGGTATAAAATGACCAAAATTAAAGACATAGTTGCCCAAAGGCAATCTTAAAAAATTGATTAATAGTGGAAGTAGTTTTCATGGATTGAGAAATGGAATAGGTAGGGCAGGGAAAGAAAAAGGGTAAATTTGGGGATTGTTCAGTTTGATCATCCTTTCTTTGATTCTGCCACCTCCGTTTCTGTTTTAGCAGAGATGTGAATCAAAGGGTTGGTGAATCCTTCTTTCCTTCTTTTTTGCTTCTCCCACCTCTGCTCCACTCCAGTACTTGGCTTAATCCCAGCATAAACATTTCCCCAGTTAGAAAAGAATGATAAGAATGAAAATTTCCCTATCATTGCCTTCATTTATTTAATACATATTTATTGTGTTTACTGTGTACCAGACTCTGTTCCGGGAACACACTGGGAATACATTGTTGAGTATAACACACTTGGTCCCCTGCCATCACAGTGCGTATAGGCTCTGATCTTTGAATTATCGCACTCGCTCTCACATATTATTTGATTTGATTCTTTTAACAACCCTTTGAAATAGCCAAGATTTCTATTTATATTTTATGCATAATAAAAGTAAACTTAGGGGAGTTCAAATGATTTATTCAAGATCATGTAGCTGGTAAATTGTATAATCAGGATGGTCACCCTAATTTTCTGAATTCCAAAACAGTGTTCTTTCTGTCACATTATGCCTAAGATCCAGAGTTCAAAGATTATGTCTAAGTTGCTCTTTTTCAAAAATTGAAGTATAGTTGATTTACAATGTTGGGTTAGTTTCTGGTATACACAAAGTGATTGTTATACATACGTGTGTATATATATACATGTATATATACTCTTTTTCAGGTTCTTTTTAAGTTGTTCTTTTAAATAGCACCTAAACCAATTATATTATTTATAATTTAGTGAGCTATTGCTTTACTCAATACTCCTCTCCCCCTTTGTCAGATATTATTGATCATTATAAATGAAATTTAAGCAATTTATGATCCCAAGATATTTATTCCAAGTTATTGGTAGTTCTTAATATAAAATAGGTTATCTTTGTAGTGTATAATTGTCAAAATATTCTCCATGTTTTGCAACACTCTCTCCCTCATAAAGGTAACAACCAGAAATAGGGAATAGATGATATATATATAATTAAAGGAAGATATTGAAAAATTTTAGTCCCATTATGTTTGGGAAAGTAGTTTTCAAAAGTAAAAAAAAAAAAAAACTAAACTAACATCTAGAAAGTCAACAGAGGGAAGAGAGCGCTGGGCTAGGAATCGAGAAACAAAACTTCTAATCTTGGTTCGGGAAATTCTGTTTTCTTTCCAGGCCCCAGTTTCCTCAGTTGAGGAGTTGAACTTTAAGCATATTTTCTGATCTACATCCATAATTCTAAATCTGAGTTCAGTGAACAGAGACCCTGGAGAGGGACATTTAGGAAACTATTGAAGGGAGAGCATTAGGTCCTTCCACAGGGCAAAACAAGAAAATGTTACAAACCCGTTCAGTTCTTTGATCTGAGTCTGTTGGTTTCACTACTGAAATGGTTCCCTTTTCTTTTTTTTCTCTTCAGATCAAGAGTGAATTTTTCATACTTCTTAATGGCATTTGCTTTAGAAATATAACATCTTTGTAAACAAAACAAGCCAGTATTATGAAAGGACTGTAAGGACTGTAGCTTGATTCTGATTTTTCAACTTAGAAGTGATACCACTCCTGGATATACTAGAATTTTTTTTAAAGCCTATCTTGAAAGGTTTTCTCCAAATTGCGTTATGTCTCTTTAAGCATAGCAGGCACATAATGACTCGTAATCACCACCCAATTGATTTTGAGAGTATTTCTTTGTGGGTGAATAGGATGAGTGGGAAACATCCCACGGGGCTGGTAGGCGGGGGGGGAGGGGGCGCACGCAGGCGAGTGCCAAGGGAGAGGCATAGATCCAGGAGTGAGACAGCCAGGGGTAAGCAACCAAAGGGGCAGATGAGCTTGAAATGTGGTTGGCCTTCTCCCAACAGCCTCTCCAACTTCTATTCAGCCCTGCCCTTTTTGTGATTTTCTTTGACGCTGGTTCTGACAGTTCTCCCAATTCTTCCCTCACTTCCCACACTCCCAAAGCATATCTGCTAGGTTAGTAATCATTTGGTTAATGAATACTAGTTGCTCCCTGCCTACTTGTTGCAAGGGTTTCATCGAGGGAATGGAGGAATTCAGCCTGTGCTTAGAGATATCAGTCTCTAAGCATGAAGGAACTTAAGCATGGAAGAGAGGATTTATGGGTTCCTTCAACAGTGAGTTAAAAATTAGTTTATCTTTCACTGAAAAAGTGATCTAGTACTTTAAAGAAAAGTGGAATTGCACAGAGGGGACCTGGCTTCTCTACTCTAGGCTGTGATATTTCAGAATTCCTTGGAAGTGAAGAGAACTCGCTGTTGGCTCTGGAATCCAGGTACCCCTTGCTCACCTCAGGGACCTATACTATTTAGGAATCAGCCTCTTTGACAGTTGGCTGCCATTATTAGAACGATTGAGAAAAACCACCGTTACCTCTGTGGCAACATCCTGAGGCTTATGTCTGAAAAAGAGTTCAAGTAGGAGATGAGGATTTGGGTCAGATAGATCTTTTCCAGTTCTTTCATGAGGACCACTTAGCTCCCTGGGAGAAGCTAACCGTTGTAACAGGTCCCAGACTGATACAGGCCATAAGCAAAGAAATCCGAGAGCCCCTTGTTAAGCTACTCAGTGGCTGACCTTCAAATAAGTCTCTGCAATGGTTCTTCTCTGAGCTTACGCTGGTCCTGAGTAGCAGGCTCTCAATTTGGTCCTATGACTGATTCAGGTAATAGCATTTGTTAGGTTCTTGTATCTGACTCTGACTCTGCTTTGGGATTGGAGTTCTTCTTTGATCTTCTCAACCTAATGGAACTTCGAACCAAATCCTGAAACCCAAGTCTGCACAACTGGATCCTTACAAACTGCTGTTTCTCTGATGCCCATCATCAGTTTACTTGAAACTTTACCTATTGTCGGTGCCTGACTCCTAACAAATTGCTCCTGTTTTGGATTTCCACATGTTTACACTGTAGGACCTTCCTCCCACTCCTATAGTAGTCTGCAGGAACCATCTACTTACTGTCAGATTCCCTTGATACCATGTCTTGCTTGCATATTTAGATTTTTTATTTTTGGTGCTTATTGAGTAGACCTGATTTCCTGCCTGGTCCCAGTGGGATTACATATAGTCATTCTCAAACTTTAATGTGCATGAAAATCACCAAGAGTGCTTATTAGAAGTGCAGGTTCTGGGGTTCTACCTTTAGAAATTGTGATTCAGTAACTCTGTGAAATCGGGCTTAGACATCTGCATTTAAACACATACCCCTAAATAATTTTGGAGCAGGTAGTATGAAAACCACAATTTGAGACCACAGTTCTATTCTCTGGGACTTGATCCTTCCTTAGGCCCATACCATTACTAACCAAACTTGATTTTGACAGATCAGGAAAAAACTGCTTTACCATGAGGAATTTCTGAAGATTATAATCAGTTACATTTTAGAATATTATTTTTGTTTCTGTTTTTCTACTCATTAAAAACTTTACAGAGGTTCTAATACCTCGCTAACTGAACTCTGACTAGTCATTCACGTATACCACAATTTAGAGTCCAGATTTTGCACATAATTTGGGTTCTAATTTCTTGTGGTGAAGAAAACAAGGTGTTTTAGAAATGCATGAATTATTGTCTCCATCAGCACTTTGCATTTATTTCAGAGAAAGAAAAGACTAAAGATCAGAACAAAGATAAGTGAAATATAAAACAGAAAAGTAGAGAAAAATAAATGAAATTAAAAGTTGCTTATTTGGGAAGATCAGTTAAAATTGATAAACCTCTAGCTGACTGATAAGGTAAAAAAGATTTAGGATACAAATTACTAATTCCAAGAATGAAAGAAGTGGCTTCATTACATATTATGCTAGTATTAATAAGGATAATGAGAGAGTATTATGAAAAACTTAGATACTAATAAATTCAACAACTTAAAAGAAATTAGCAAATTCATTTTGAAAGACACAAACTATCAAAGCTTACTCAAGAAAAAATAGATAACCTGCATGACCTCATATCTGTTAAAGAAATTAAATTTGTAGTTAAAAATATTCACATAAAAAAATGACAGGCCCAAATAGATTCACTTGGGAATTCTACTAAACTTTTAAGGAAGAGGAGAAAAAAAAAGAAAAAAAAGCAATTCTCACAAACACGTCCATAAAATTGAAGAGAAAGGAATACTTCCCAACTCATTCTATAAGGCCAGTATCACCCTGATATCAGAACCAGACAACATTACAATAAAAGAAAATTACAGACCAATGTGCAGCCATGAAATTAAAAGATGCTTACTCCTTGGAAGAGAAGTTATGACCGACCTAGATAGCATATTCAAAAGCAGAGACATTACTTTGCCGACTAAGGTCCATCTAGTCAAGGGTATGGTGTTTCCAGTGGTCATGGATGGATGTGAAAGTTGGACTGTGAAGAAAGCTGAGCGCCAAAGAATTGATGCGTTTGAACTGTGGTGTTAGAGAAGACTCTTGAGAGTCCCTTGGTGTGCAAGGAGATCCAACCAGTCCATTCTGAAGGAGATCAGCCCTGGGATTTCTTTGGAGGGAATGATGCTAAAGCTGAAACGCCAGTACTTTGGCCACCTCATGCGAAGAATTGACTCATTGGAAAAGACTCTGATGCTGGGAGGGATTGAGGGCAGGAGGAGAAGAGGACGACAGAAGATGAGATGGCTGGATAGCATCACCGACATGATGGACATGAGTTTGGATGAACTCCACAAGTTGGTGATGGACAGGGAGGCCTGGTGAGCTGCGATTCATGGGGTCACAAAGAGTCAGACACGACTGAGCAACTGAACTGAACTGAACTGATCCCTTGTGAACATAGATGCAAATGTTCTAAAGAAAAAGGAGCTCAAAATNCTGGATAGCATCACCGACATGATGGACATGAGTTTGGATGAACTCCACAAGTTGGTGATGGACAGGGAGGCCTGGTGAGCTGCGATTCATGGGGTCACAAAGAGTCAGACACGACTGAGCAACTGAACTGAACTGAACTGATCCCTTGTGAACATAGATGCAAATGTTCTAAAGAAAAAGGAGCTCAAAATTTTTTACTAAAAGCAAAACCCCAGTGCTTCTCTTAATTCAGTTGAGGTTTCTGGTAGAAAGCCACATGCATTTATATCACTAAAAAGTATATACTATAGATGTACACTTTGGTATTTGGTGTTCCTAAAAAACTGATTCAAAGTGAGGAAGCACTAGAACATTAAAAAGCCACAAACAGAAATGGCTTTGCCCTCCAGGGAACTTTATACCTGCCTTCACTATATAAAAGTAGGAGACCTAAGGTTATATTTATTATAATTTAATTTTTATAGTTTAGTATTTATTATAATTTATAGTTTATTTGACAGATAGGATTTAACTTTAAGATAAACTTATTCTTTGCTTCCTTTGTCAATCACTTTTACATTTTAAAAAATCAGGAGCAATTCAGTTCAGTCGCTCAGTCGTGTCAGACTCTTTGCAACCCCATGAATCGCAGCACACCAGGCCTCTCTGTCCATCACCAACTCCTGGAGCTGTC